>OMNN01030793.1:0-20343 GCA_900302755.1 Chromis chromis
GTAGATAAATATATACATTATAAACGAACACACTTGTTTATTATATTACATATAAACATTTTTATATTAAAAAAGTGCACAGCCCACCTTAGTACCTTGCTAATCTATACTTATTTTAATTTTAATCATTCCATTAATTTCACCATGCCTTTTTAAAGAATCATGTGACAAATAAAAGCTCTGAATCCTGAACAATGTTCTTTGGATTAAGTTCTTTCTCCTGGCATTGATTAAACCCCTAAAAACTCATCTCTGATCATCAGAATTACATCTTGTCATGAGAAATCCTTTATTAGGTCATAAAATATGCAGGCACGGCCAAAAGTAACACCTGTGCGAAATTATTCTTAACACCACACTCCATAAATAATATGAGCTCATTTTCTGACGGAGCCTCGTTTGTCTGGCAGTCGGCTTTTTACAAGATCACAGTTTCACAGGAACAGGAGAGGCTGTGGAAAGTCTAATGGCTGTTATCCTGTGATACAGTGAAGAAAATGGATCAGTGACTCTGCACTGAGCCATTTGGTTTCCACTACATGTAAGGGTCACGTTAGCACTCAGTGATCTGTGGATGTGTGTAACAGCTTTAATGTCAAGCCATGTGAACTATTGTTCGTCACAGATCGTCGGTAGTCTGACCCTCCTGACCCTTTTACTCCATTACTTTAATGTAGACCTAGATATTGTGTCTCATTATTGATTGTAATATATTCTAATGTAGTTTTAATGAGCTTCTTTCTATGGTGTTTAATGATAAATTGAACTTTAAAGATATGACTGACTTTATATTATACAACAAATCCAATCTGCTTCTCTCTCTAGTCCACCCTATTATATTCTGACAGTCAGTCAAGTAAAATTTATTTATAAAGCGTGTTTCACAGACAAAGGTCACAAAGTGCTTTACAAAGGCAATATAAAAGTACAGGAAAACACAAAACGATAAAATGACTACCTGAGCCACAAAGTTAAAAGTGCAAAACTGCACAACACGTAATGGAAAAACATAGTACACAACAATAATACACACACAAAAAAAGAAATACAGAGCTATTGTATACAAGTTACCCAAATGCCTGTCTCAACAGATGTGTCTTTAGCTGGCTTTTGAAAGAAACCAGAGACTCAGCAGACCATAAGAACATAGTTCCTACACTAAACATAAAAAACTTTGATAACTGGCTACAAATATATATTAAAATTTCTTGTATAAAGGATCAGTAATTTCCTAAAGCAGCTGGACACCATAGTTTTTCACCAAACATTGCACAAGCAGTGGTAAAAGGGACTATTTTCTCTTGCGGATTTATACACACTTGTCATGTTAGTGAATTTAAAGCACTGCAGTGTGTGTGTGTGTGTGGGTTTGACTCATAATTAGCTCACAGTGCTCGTGTTTATGGTGAAGAAGGAACATGCCATCCACTGCAACGTTGTGATTTATTTATGCTAATTTTAGTCGTTTCTAGTCCTCTCCCTACTCTTTCACTTCTTTGTTTTAAGTTTAGAGGGTCAAAAAAGAAACCAACACGCATACATCTTATGTATGAAGAATGATTGTTTTCTATCTATTTGTTATACAGTATGCTATTAACATGTAACTCTGTGTACACTGCATTAATAATCAAAGGAATCCCAAACTTGAGAAAGTGCAAGCTGTGATTGGACGTCAGATTGGAGGTTTAGCAGACTTTTTGAGTTTTTGGTCATTTCATGGTATTTTTAATAGTAAAAAAGAAACTGAATATCATCACCCTCACTAATAACTAATAACATGACACTCGTTTATGGGCTTGATAAATGTCTACATTCTGGACAGAAAAGGAGTTAAGGAAGGAATTTGTGTTAAACTGGAGCAGCCACCTTTAAACAGAGGAGGTGGTCTACCACTCCACTTATCAGGTACTTATAATGCAGTCCAGAGATCCGTCCCCAGTAAGTTTCACCACCATTAACACCTTGAGTCATCCCTCGCCTTTCTGTTTCAAAGCCATTTGCACCTCGAGGCATGTGAGTCTTGGGTTGTTAATGGGCCAACAGCCATGAGATTTATTGGTGAAAGTAAATACTTGAATGGTTGGACATAAAACTGAGAAAGCCTCTTGGATGACTGGTGAAACTTCTTCAAGAACTAAAAAGAGAAGTCCAGTTGCACTTATGGCTGTTTTTAAATTTTTCATGTTGCCCAAAAGAACAAATATTCAAAATCCAAACATATCTAAAACAGAGAAATTGCACAACAGCAAGTTTTATTTAGACAAAATGAGCCGTTATCAAACTGCAATGTTTAAAGCATGAGCATTGAGATAGTTAACACATGAGTATCCATTCTCCAGAGTCAGATAAAGCATCACATAAATATCTGAATGGCTGAAGTGCTGTCTCTTAAGGTAAACCCTCATCTGCATAAAGACTGAGTCTCAACGCTCCATCTCTGAGTCTACCTTAAAATGAGAAGTGAGGTGCACTTTTGGATTTGTCCTGTGAGCAGCAAATTACACATCACTCCTGGAAACAAAACATCTGGACAACAAAAGGCTCGTAGGAGTTTAAAGTGAGGCAGCTGTGAGGGAGCTCTGCAGACGGACTGATCTCTTCAACATGAATCCTGCTCTGGTGGTGTTGGCGTTGTCACTGCTGGCCACAGTGGCAGCTCAGTCTCAGGACCATTATGACATGGACTGGGTCAACGTCTACCGACAGGGCTTCAACTTCCAGTGTCCCCACGGTGAGGCCCTGGTGGCCATCAGGAGCTACTTTAGTGAGAAGGAAGGCTCGGACCGACTGTGGACGTTTGAGTGTCAACCCACACCTGAGGGTCTTGGGGAGCCCAGTGACTGCTGGTGGGACGACATCAACCGAGCTGGGATGGAGTGGTGGGTCCTCACTTTTTGCCACCTGTTATCTACTTAATCTGACTTTTACAGCTGGGAACTGGTGCATGTTGGCAGGCAGTCATATATTTGGAGGGTTTACTGTGAAATCAGGGAGTGTGTGACTTGCATCTATAGAATTGAGAGTGTATTTAAAGCTTAAACACCCTGTAAATTATGTTGATAATATGTTTGAAAATTACTTAATTTAAAGGATGTTAAGTTTGTCATACAGAGCTGCACTGAACCGTTGCTGTAGGTTTTTCTCCAGTTTATAATCATGACAGCAGTACACTAATTGTATTGGCTAACAGGGATTTAATCTGCCATGGTATAAATAAATGATGCAGAATGATATACGACTACAGTAAATTGGAAATGAACTAAAAGGAGAAACACAAATCAGTCATCTGGGCACATCTGAGTCAGGTTACAAGCATACAGGGAAAATATCTTTGAACATTTTTCACTACAAATTCTTTTCAACTCTGCACAGCAGCTGTGAACACGTTCAGATTTGTTTCTTTCATGGAATAAATTTGTAAGAAAAAATGTTTTGGCCCAAAAGAGCATCTCAGAAGATTGATTGTGACAAATGTGCATGAAAGCCACGTAGGAAGCACATGATCCATTTTTTATTGTTCCAATCAACAGGAGGAGGTGCAAATTACAGAGTTATGCCCCTTCACTCTGGGACGCACTTTGAGCAACACATACTCTTAAAGGTCACTATTAGTGGACAACAAAAGCCCACACGAGGCTGATGTGGACTTTGCTGCTGAAAGTGTTGTATGAACAAAACCACCCGTGTTGTGGGTGATGGGTGACTTACACACAGATGGAAGATCTCCTGAATTCACCTACTAAATGATGCCTTTCAGAGGATCTCTTTGGTCATTTAAAGACCAGGCTGCAGCAAAGCTCAGAGTTAACCCTGTTATAAGTGTTTAGTTAGTAGGTGGATGATTATGCATCACTAAATGAAGTCCACACAAACTGTTCTTATGTATACATTAGTTGCTAAAAGGCAAATATTTACACCAGTCACTAATATAGAATATGATCCCAACTTTGACCACTAAATAAAATGCTGTTTATTCAAAAGTAGTGTGAACTAAAATTTAAAAGAGCCCATGTTGTATATATATAGGTTTTTAATTTTATTTTGGGAGTCTACTAGAATATCTTTACACTCTTTAATGTTCAAAAAACACTTTATTTCCCTCATACCGTACATGGCTGCAGCACCTCTTCTCAGTCTCTGTTTTAGCTCCTGTTTCTTTAAGGCCCCTTCCTGTCTGCTTTGATTGGTCATCTGACATGTTGAAAGTGAGGTAACACTGGTTGTGTACTGTAAGTGTAATCTCTATTGTATAGAAATGCAGATTTAGCAGAAACGGCTCTAATGGCAGACTGCAAGGCAGCTGTTCATTCTCATTTTGAGGGCCAAACTAGCCCCTAACTACTTTAAATGTGTTACATGGTGACGTAAAGAAGTAACGGAAAAAAGTCTGAACTTCAAACAAGGCATTTCAAATTAGTAAGAAGCACAATTTTCGGTATGGACTTTGGTCTTTGTAAGATTGCAGACATTATACATGCACAAAGAAGCAGCTATATAACACATTGAAGAGGACAAATTTTAAAAAGCTGAATATGGGCTCTTTAAACTACATTATGCAAAAATAGCACAGCAAATGGCGGCAGCTAGGTTCCGTGATCAACTTTTTTCAGTGCAATACCACAAGTGACCACTGGGACAAAATTGGCAGCAAGTCAGAGTGGTGACACCATGTCCAGCTGTAATACGTCTATGAATATTATCATATACTATATGAGTACTCGTATTGCTGAACCTCTATGCAGAGGAACGTATTATGGGTAACCTTAGCCCAACCCCAAACTCCACCCTAAAACCTAAACACTGAACCCTCATAGACTAGACTAATGCAACAGCTGTAGTTCTTGAGTGCGTCAGTTTGTGAGAGGTTGAAGTGGTATTAAAAGGAGGAATGGGAAACTCATGATGATTGGAAACAATGCATCAGAATTTTAAAAAAGTGAATTTAGATCGTGTTGATCTGCACATCAAGAAACCTGAATGGTTGATTTGGCTCTTTTAAAACGTAAATGTATTGAAAGAAACCAGCACATTCACATCTCCCTTTACGCCTGGGCTAGCCTGCCTACGTACAGCACAAAGAAGTAATTGTAGCTTAACTTTGAAACATGCATTTGCCAATGTATACATGAATAAAAATGTTTTTGCAAGCAGGCATTTTTAATGAATTGCCCCACCAAAGAAATAAATAATAAAGGTAATTTTTAAAAGTTTTACTGTTGTATGTAACTGATTGCTTGGAGTCGCTACAAATTTCAGTCTACATTTTTTTTGAAGACATGACTAGAAGTAATGATGGTGCAAGAAGATAAACAGCTGAGGCAAACTTGTAGTTTCTTTAAAGACTTCACACTCAAAGCTAGGCCATAATGATAGCCTGCAAAACTTCGTCTCAGACTTTCCACATGTGCATCTGCTGTTACTTTCATGAAATTTTGAATTCTGTCCACTTCAGAGGAACTTGTCTCATTCAGAGGAACAAAGCCAGGTCCTCCTGCGCCTGTATGAATCACAGTCTGTCTCCACAACAGTGTCTTCGGCTGTCAGTTCCTGGGAACACGACTAACCTCAGTGAATTTTAACAAGCTTCACAAAGCAGGAAAACACAATGTATTTTGCAGGCCACAAGTAAGAACATTTCCCTTAAGTTTTGCAACACGCCATTCACAAAAACTGGATTGTAAAAACAGTGAACAGCAACAGTAATCTACAACAGGCTCAGCCAGGAAGCAGGAAGAAAAAAAGAAGAAGAAAAAAATGTGTTTGTCCTTGCCTTTAATTTCTTTCTTATGACTTATAGTTTTACCTCCTTCCAAACGCCACAACCTCACATAAGCACGTTTGACTAACCATCAGCTTCACTGAAGGTTGATCTAATTAAAGGACTTGGATCAACCTTCAGAAAAACCTGTTAGGAGGGAAAATTGTGGCCTGACATGTTTTTGTAAACAGCAGTTTGATTCATACACCTAAATCCACCACTGACTCCAATATATCGGTTTCAGAGGACTTTTTCTTCTCTGCAGATTTATTTCGAGTTGAGTTTGGCTGCACCCAGCCCACTAATTCGATGGCAAACACTGAATGCTCTTTATCACAGCCACGCCTGCCTCTCTTTAACATAGCTGTCTGTTTGAATTACACTGGCAAGGACATTACCCTGCAGGGAAACTACCCCCATTGGCCGAATGGCTGAAGGCTGTGTCCATGTTGCCATGACAAACGTCTACACATGCTGCATCCCCTGCTGCTTGGACCTGGTATTCTTGGAGTGTTGTGGTGACAGTGAAGTGTATGGCCCATAAACAAGTGGCACCATTAACCAACTTGTATTTATAACAAACAAAACATATTTGGTTATCTAAACAGTAAACTTTATGTTTGTATTGAGAGAAATTTGAAGTAAGTGTACATCACCTAATGACTCTTGTTTGTGTTTGCAGGACTTCAACATGCACCAGAAATGGCCTGGTAGCTGGTGTTCAGAGCAAGTACTTTGAGTCCGTTCTTGACCGTGAATGGCAATTCTACTGCTGCTACTACAAACGCCGCTGTCCCTACTCCTGCATGTATGTCCTCACACTGTTATGGACATATTAAACAAGTAGTTTGTCATTTTGGGAAATATTCACTTTGTTGCTGAGACTAAAATGAAAAAAAAAAACTCTCAAATTTGTCTGTGAAAGTCAGTAGACAGTTGGTTTAGCTTAACATAAAGACTGGAAGCAAGTTAAGCAGTTAGCATTCCACTCAGCACCTGAAATGCTCACTAATGAATACTATTTTAGTTGTTTTGTTTAGTCCACACACAAACAGAACAGTAAAGGCCAATTCATGTTTTCCATGTCCGTAAGGGTCTACAGAGGAATACTCGATGCATGTTTCTTCATCCACCTAAGTCTGCGAGGGTCCCCATACACTCCTAGGCGGACATCAGCATGCTTAAAACAAATGTTTGTTATGAGGAGATTCTTGGTGATCCACACCTTTACAATTCATCATTAAAACAGTGGAAATAGAAGTAGTTGCTTTGGAAGTGCTTTGATTTGTACATGCTTTCCATTGATGGCGCCCAAACACGGTAGGAAGTTCTAAAATCTCCAGAATGTAATAATCACTAACATAAAGCTACAGCCCAATCTGTAACCAGCTGTTTTATCTTTACAGAAGCATCCAGGGGACTCTCATGTGTTTTCTGTGTTTGATACATGGGGCAATGATAAGATCATTGAGACAGTCTGTGTAGTTGTAATCTGTGCACCTATTGTAGTATGAATAGAACCATGTGTGCGTCCGTTTTCAAAGTCTGCATCGGTCATGCAGAAACCATGAACTGACCTTGAAATGACACCCTCTTGGTTTCATATGAGCTCTGTGCCAGAGTAAGTTGTAGAGACTCCAAGAAGTCACTGCTCACTGCCAAGAGACAGTCCCATACATAACCACCCATGAAACATGTATGTTTTTGTCTGGCTAAAACGTAACCACCATGATGTCTGCCATTGGTTTGTCCAATCAAGTTTAAAATTTGCTCTTTGCTATCTTGGTTTTGTGAAACCTGATGGGCGGATCTGACTATGGACACTATACACACCCAGATGATAGTGTAGTATACTCTATTTACTCTAAATGGAACCATAATTTACAAAATTTACACTATACTTTATTGAAGGACACTTGAAACTAGTGATTGGGTCCATAAACTGATTAGGAAAATGTTTACTGAGGTAACAGATTAAGCAATAAGACGTCTGTACAGTTGGTCTACTTTTTGTAATCAGTTCAGTCGTCCCCTGTTGGCCATTAGAAAGAATAGTTAAGCATTTTATTGGCTTTTCAGACCCAGAGGCTACGTATCTTTATACACAGTCTGTGGATGAAACGTTAGTAACCTTCAGAGCTAGTGGTAGTTTTTGGCTAGCTGTTTGCTCCATTGTTCAGTCTTTGCCAACTTGGCTGGAGTTTCATATTTAACTGCCAGACAAGAGAGTGGAAGCTTCTCTTCTAACTTTCAGCAAAAAAAGTGAATGAGCATATTTGCCAAAACTATCCTCATTAAAGATTTATTAATTGATAGTTTACTCACCATAACATTAAACAACCTGTTGCTGCTTTCCACAGGAAAACCAGTGACATTCCTGCA
This sequence comes from Chromis chromis, assembly GCA_900302755.1. Lineage (NCBI taxonomy): Eukaryota > Metazoa > Chordata > Actinopteri > Pomacentridae > Chromis > Chromis chromis. Next base: position 8,141 of record OMNN01030793.1, read on the forward strand.
TACTACAGAGAAGAGGGCGAGCTGGTTGTTCCCACCTATGGCTACTTCATCCGAGGTGCCCAGACCACCTTCAGTGGAGTGCTAAGGTTTGTACAAAACAGATGCTTTTTCACTTCCTGAATAATTTCTTATCCCATGTGGCTGCAGTTTGGACATAGAGTCTGTCCAGAAATGTTTTGTGAGGCCTGTGAGACCAGAATTTATTGGCAGATCAAACTAGTAGCTAAATAAACAATGCAACTACAGTAATTTATGATTCTTGTCCTGACTGATTTTTCCTGCACTTTGTTTCAGAGATCGGCAGTGGAAGTACATCCTGTGCAGAATGACAGACTTTGACTGTGAATTTGAGAATTTATAGACCTGTAAGGAACATTTTACAGATGCATAAACACATTTGATACATATTCACTCTTTCATATAAGCAGAAATACAACACTGATATTATACATAACTGATATGGTTCATGTTTTCATTCATGTATTTGCTTTTAATAAACAGATAACCACGGGCATGTGATGGATGCCTGTATAATCACTGTTTTTATTAGTCCAGCATGCAGAATGGCTCATATCATATAAAGGTAACAGTTAAACAAGCATCTACATAGTGGATCTGCTGGGGATTTGGGCTCCACCAAGCAGTTTGGACAGCTTTAAGTGTTTTCATTTAGTTGGGAAGAACTGGAAGTCTACTGGCAGCAAGTCAAAGCGGTTTTCCAAAACAAACTCAATTATTTGATGCTGTGTTCATGGTGGTGGAAAAACACAGTGTGTCAGGCTCTGCTCCAAGATCTCTGAGCTTCAGTGAGCTGATTGATTGGGATATTCTCTTGGTAGTAGCACTTCGTGTCGGGGCTCATGAGAAGCTCTTCCTGAGTCGCTGGCAACACCAGCTTTGCATGCGATGAAGTGTGACGTCACATCCATTCTTTGTTAAAGTGTCTTGTTCAGTTTGGCAATTACATACTGTATATCTACTCATGTAACTGTACTTTGTGAAAATGGGATTAAAAATATCATTTATTTAATATAAAACAATGTTGTGTTCACTTTACGGCATGATAACAAGATATAATGTTTGAAAGTGAAATCTTATGTGCATTATAATACTTAACACAATGATACAATCTCAGAAAATATTGTGGTAGAAGGATAATGTAGCCATGTGAGAGTATAAGCCTTCCAAAAGCCCAAAGAAGATGAACTCAGCCATGACGATATCAACAGCTCCTTGGGGCTTAACTTGACTGATGGAGCGTTCAACACTATTTGGTATTGCCACAACACACAGCTCAGAGGCTGATTGTGTTTGTGTGTTCACATGCTGCTTGGAAAAGTCTGACATCAGAGATTACCATATCAACAGCTCATCATTTCTGTGAGGAGATATTATGCCAAATATGAAACATGGAGAAAAAATGTGAAGAAAATACATCTCATGCAACCTAAAACACTTAATTAGGTATTTTCAAGGACTAAGTTTGACATTTTGAGAAATACAGTTTCCTGATGTTGGTTGGAAGGGAAGATTGACTAGTATTTGTTTGTTCATTTTGAGACTAAAGCTGCAGCCAGTTAGCTTAGCTTAGCTAAGACTAGAAACATTAGAAAACAACAAGGCCTAATTTTGAGGCAGGTTCCTCTTGAGAAACCTGGTGCTGTCAAATCATTAAGTGCACCAGGAGTCTCTCACAGACAATTCAAACCCTTTATGCACACTTTGCCTCGGGGAATTACCTACAGTTAATAGCGTTGTGATGTTAAACATGGGGTAACCAGAGGGATGTGCTACGATGCAAGATTAATGGGTTTGTGAGGTATGTGAGTTTTCAGTGTCACAAAGGTGGCTCTCTTTTAACCTGCTAGATCTCCATGTTAACTCATGCTGCACAGCTAACCAGCTCCAGTGGTCACTCCATTCAGATTTAAATCAGCCAAAAGAAACATCACATTTTCACTAAATCGTTTCCTGACAATTCTCGATTAGCAGTACAGATTTTCAGCTGAGGAAATTAATTATATCTGCAAACCTGTTGAGCTGTATGTCACTAAAACCACTGCTCGAAGCCATGCAGTTACAGCTGGCAAACTGTCTGTGTCCTGTTGCCACAAGAACCTACATGCATTTGGTATGTGATGCAAAAAATGCGTAAATATGTGTTTATGTTCGGCCCTGATTTGCTGCCAAGTCAGTTTACACTGCAGCTAACAAAACAGATTACAAAATTGTGGTATTTATCACAGAGACCTTTCAGTCAATAAATTTATTTTACCTTTAATATGGCCAAAAAGTAAATGGATTTCCACATATCCATTATAGGTCGGGGTTAGAATATGTTAGCAGTAGTTGAGTGTGAATGTTAAAGTTTAGCAGCACCAATGTGCAACTGTGATGTTAGTAATCAGCGACTGCATTGACAGTGCCCTGAGTGGTAAAATGAATATATATTAACTTACACTAATAACTGTTTTTCAGGCATCATCCCTCTCTGAAATGATTTGCACTAACAGTGCTTTTGGCTGTAATACATTTTTGTATTCATCATAGCTCTCCATTACAACAACCAGTTGACTGCAATAGGCAGCTCGCCTATTAACATGATGTTTCTAAAGGCGCCTTTTATCAGAGACTGATGAAGAAAACCTGGTTTACAAAGAAAGTTGATAACTAACATTGTGGCACTTGTTATCTCTGATTGAGATTTGAGGTTTTGTTAAGTCAGTCTGCACAAACAAAGCCCAGCTAAGTGAACCTTCTTCATAGTACATCCCTCTGAAAATGTCCTGAAATGCTTATGAAAGATAAACAAACAAGCATGGAAGTAGCAACCAACTCCAACATTACTATAAAAAGAAGTTTACATGTAAGCATGAATGCACAGCTGTGTATTTGTTTTGTCCTATGATGGGATATCTGTTTCTCCAAATATGCATTTCTTTAAAGCGGCAGTAGGAATGAGTAGCAACAAAGTTTGCGATGAAAGGAGGATGTGCTGATGCAGAGCTGGATTTGAATTTAGGATGAAATCACAAACACAAGTTAACTTTCAGTTTAAATATCTTTGCACATTTGTAGCACATACTTGTGTGATGTGAGTAGTTTGGCTGTGAAGAAAGTAAAACAACTCAAATCAACAACAGAATGAAACCTATATTGGTGTCTTCAGTGTAATGTGATATGTTGCAAAGTGCTGTCTCATTCCTATATAAAGCCTTTCAAACTGTTGCAGCTTCTTGCACTCAACCAATTACCAGGTTTCATCAATAAACTCCATAAAGAGTTTAGTGCTCTGGGTGGAGATTGGGTTTGGACCTAAGTCTGGGTCTGTCTGAAGCTAGAAAGCTCAGTAAGCAACAAATCTCTCCAATAGGAAAGCTGAAACATAAAACACTGTGGTTTCACAGGAGACAGGTTGCCAGATTCTTGGTCAGGGTGAACTGTCTATGCTAGCTGTATCTCACTGTTTTTAGCCTTTACCTAAGCTAACTGCCTGTTGACTGCAGCTTCATATTAGACAGACACATATGATAGTGGTATAGGCAGAAAGACACAAGAGCAAATTCCCCCCAAAAATGACAAAACAATGTAAAATATTCCTTTAAGAAACTTGTATGGACAATGGCTAATCATGCTAACTACAAATGCATGAAAAAGCATATTAACTTTGATATCAATTCAAGATTATTAGCTTTTTTCAGAGCTTTCAACCACACCATTTAGATGAAAGTCCTGAAATGTAGTTAAAGTTTTACCTTTAACACAGGTGAGAGCTCTTAAACCTGCAATGAATGAACATAATACAATGTTTATATGTCTGCTTTCTTGCCCTCGAATGGCATATAACTTTTATAATGTGCAGCTAAGAGTTCAGGTAGCAAAATTTTCTCAACTTTCCGACTCCATCAGCCAACTTCTCTTTGAACTTTGTGTTAAATCTGTTTTTTTTCCAAGTAGTGGTACCATGTGAATTCAGGGTCGGTACCAACAGAACAAATATTGGCAAATAAAGTCCCTACCCACCACTTAACGCTCATTCTCTTTCCACTTGTTGTGGATTTTCTTTGCCACCTCGACTTTCCAGATCTATTCAAACCTAATGGAGTGAGCTGGTTGAAGGTCAGCGGGCTGCTGCACCGTCTTGAAAAGAGCTGGGGACCGGGCCAGTAGCTTTCAGCGCTGTTTGTTTATGGCAGCTGCTGTCTCGGGGCAGGAGGCCAAACGCCGCAGCGTCACACAGCTGTCCCCTGAGCCAGCGGCCGGTGGCGAGCCACGAGCCTGCAGCGTTCTCCTGCCCTCAGAGACCACGGTCTCTGTGGTGGAGGCCTCCTTCCTGAACTGGAGATATATTGTCCCGCTCCGTCTTCTCCTACCTCCAACACGTTTCCATTACAGCCAGATGAAATACAATCCTTTCAAAACTACTCTCTCACTGGCTGTAATTAGAGTTCGTAGGAGGAGCCACAGAGCTATTAAAGTCTCCTTACTGCAATCACTTCTGGAATCTGTAGTTAGCCACCATATAATCAAGAGCTAAGTATACATTTATGGCAGCAACACACCATAGCAATGAAGGATTAAAGTTCTGATTAAAATCTGCTTCTGTTTAGAACAGAATGCCTCGACTATTAATGCTTAAAAAGCTCATAATGCATGCGGATTTCATGACACTCCTTTATCGCTGCACTTGTAGCTGTGAGTCTACATTCAGAGGACCTGTGTAATATGTAAAGGTTCACATGTAAGGACAGTATATCAAAAATAAAAGCAATCAGCTGTTGGTCAGCGCCACTTGACGATAGAAGGAGCTACTCTGAAATAAGTTAGCGTGGTTCATAACGTGCTCATAGTGTCAAAGCTAACATGATGTAAGCAGGTGTACATTTGCTCATTAGCAATCCATAGACAATAAATGAAATAAATGTAAATAAAAGATAGATGTAGCTGCCATGACCCCAGCCATTCTTTTGTGGAGCATTGTTTTGAAGCCTCCAGGTTGGATTTTGGCCATCACCACACTGGCCTTTTGAAACCGGACATACAGAGCGAGGGGCAGATCCAACTGAGAACTTGAGGACATGACTAATGCCCATATGGTAGTGACCGGTCAATCACAAGGTATCCCTACTTTATCGTCTATTTTACTCTAAATGGGACAATTATTTATAAAATGATCATTGTGATGTTTTAAAGGGGACTTGAAACTAGTGATTGAGACACTAAGCTTATTAGGGAAATGTTCACTAAGCTAACAGATCAAGTGAGAAATAGGATCGTTATCTCATAGACTTCTGTACAATCAGACTTATCATGAAACCAGAGGAGTCGCCCCCTGCTGGCTGTTAGAAAGAAGGCATGTTTAAGTATCATACTTGGCCTTTTTTGACTTGATGATGGAGCTAATGATGATGTCCTGGAGTAGAACAGGAATGTCTGAACCATTGTCTGTATATGAAGATGAACGACATGAAGAAGTGATGCCAAAATATCGCTGAAACAAAAGCTGAAATCTTGGCGGTATTTACAATAAGATTCTACATTCTTCCCGGCCCTCACTGATGAGCTCAGAGCAGGACCAGTTTATGAGAAAAATTGTTTATATGTAGTTCGCTGGCTCGAAAACGAGCAATTACTAAACATCTGTATTGACAATTTCATAAATGTACAGCAAGCATCCTATGCAGACATTATTTTGACGGCTTCATGAAGTCACTAGACTCCGGCTGTAAATGTTACCACCTTGCAACACCCATTTTTTGCAAGGTTTTGGCTTCATTTTGTACAGTGGGAGGAAGTGGTGACGCCTCTTCCATCATTATATACAGTAACCTGATTTGGAATGTAATCATCCCATTCAGGAGGCGTTCTCATTGTGGATGATTCCTATACATATGGGCCAGTAGGGATCTTTTTCACCTTCCAGTGGGCTGAGTGGCTGCAGTATCACCTCATTTAAAGGTGGTGCAGCTGTAATTTAGCACAAAGAGGCCCAAAAGTCTTCATTTGGAGGTTGGAGGGATGGTGGTGGTGGAGTCGGTGGACATTCAGGAGACTTGAGTTAAAGTCTCATCTCAGACCATAATTACAGCATTATTCTTTGATTTAAGTCTCGTTTTGACGTTGGCTTTCACTCATTGTTTTTCAGCTGGTGTTTGGTTAAGTTTAGGCACGAAAACTACTTGGCTAGGTTTATAAAAGCATCATGGTTTTGGGTTAAAATACACCCTGTCACTCAGTTCACCACATCTTACAAAGCTGTTTTGTCCGGTGCATGTAAAATCACTCTGGATCAAAGTGGTGAACCCACAAGCCGACGTCTCCAGACCAATGTTGATTAAATAAAATCAATAAATTATTCAGTATAACTGCACAATAGGGCTTCATTACAGAAATGCTGGTTGCCTGAACGCACCACAGAAACACCCACTGCAACTGATGAGATGAAGAAAAGCACTTGTATCAATTATACAACTTGAAAATGATCGACTCCAAGGACACTTCTCTCATCAAACACCAATCATTTCTGGGAAAAAAAAGAGAGCACGGGATGATTTTGTACTCACAGTGAATCCCTGAGCACCTTTTTCTGTGGCTGAGTTATTGCCTGAGTCCATTAGCTGTGATCCAGTGAGGCTTTTGCGGTGCCGGAGCTATGAAAGAGACAAATAACAGCTTCTCAGAATAACAAACTACTGCAGTCATGCCTGAAATCCTTTTTAAAATTAATTTTAGTGTTCCTAAGCAGGTTTGCTTGGGGCTCAGAGTGAGTGCAGAGCTGAACAATATTATATTCAGATTTGGCTTCTATGTTCCTACTGGTGACAATAGCTTATATGAATATCAGTGCATTTCTGAGTGTAAAAATAAGCCAAACTAGACTAAGAAACTCGCTTGATAACCAACAGCTGCAGACAGTCTGACTTGACTTGTTATAGCAGGAAAACACAGGTCCTACTTGTAAAAAAAACAAGTACCATTTTTCATTAATATGTCAAATGGCACGCCAGTGTTTAAATAAGGATGGTGTTATTGTTTTTTTAACACAGTGGAATTGATCTTCTTTTTTATATATGTCTTTTAACACTTTTGTACTACTGTCTCATTTTGCTATTTAGATTATTTTTTATTTTTTTACTTATCCTCTATTTGGTGTATCTTCACTACATTTATTTTTTTTAATGTATAGGATTTATTTATACAACATTTCCCCAGTTTCTCAGTAACTGTTGTTTATAGAGTTTTTGAGGTGCATTTTTCATTGTTTTTAGTGTTTTTTCCCCTGTTCTATAAAACACTTTTTGTTATATTTAATATAAAATGTGCTATATACTCTAATTAAAGTCTTTTCCCCATAAGCCCTCCTCCATCCACTACCAAGTAGTAGTAATTACAACGATGATGTGAGTACCTGGGATCTGTAGTTTTTTTTATATGCTCGCAAAGTAACTAGCTGCTTTGAATATTAAAATGAAACCATGCTCAGTGGAATACAGTTTCGAGTTACAAAAGCTAGTGGAACAGAAGCTAGTGAGGTGTTGTTAGACTGTGTTTTACCTGTATAAAGCGAAAGGCATTTCCATTAGCCCCAGCGGCTCTTTGGATTTTGTGCTAATTAGCAAATGTTAGCTTGCTAAATTAAGATGTGATTGTGGTTAAACATCACAATTGCTAAGTTTTGACATCATGTGCATGTATATTATTACATTATAATATGTTGCTGTGATGTTAGTTAGCAGTTAGCGTCACAAAGCTGCTAGCATGGCTGTAGACCCATAGTTGTTTTATTCAGGAGGGGGTTTCTATCGATATGTACAGAATATGAAGCAGGTTTACTCCTTGCTAAATTAAATATATCACACATACATTGTATTGTATATCAAATATATCCTTTGTATGTACTTTCATCATTGTTCAGTATTTGAAATTTTGTCAAATGCAGTCGTCCAACAGTTGATTGCTTCTATTTTTCATGTGATGTCTTTTTCTACAATCTTCTACAGTTGCTTCAGAAAGTTTTCAGACAAATTCGGTTAAGTTTTTGCACAGTTTATAGTTCTGTAGAAAGTGAAAAGGAAGCAAACAAACTCAATCATCTTGTAACATTGCGGTTTTCTGCTGGAAAACCTTTGCCCAGAACAAAAACTGCAGCTCGAGGAACACGACCAAGAGCTCACGGCTCCAAACTCCACAGATTCCAATCAAACTGAGCATTTGCAGGATATTGATCCATGAAGACCCCACAGGACCCGGATGATCCACTACCAATGTCCTGGTTCCAGACAAGACAAGACAACCTCAGAGGTCCTGTGTTCATGATCCGATTCATCGGAGCTGTTTTAACGGCACGAGGGAACCTACACAATATAAGGCAAGTGAATTTATAGTTGTGGCTAATCGGTATATATTGTTGATCTGTATTTTTAGTGTAAATATTACATAGGGATGTCCCAAGCCCGATTCTAAAATTAGGAGTAATGTTGTAATGTAGGAGTAATGTTTAGTCAGATTCTTTGATTACATCTGTTGCTACACGGGAACATGGAACAAGCCACCATAAATATGAATAGATTTTGTAATTATTCTATATACATTCATGTTCTATGTTAATAATATACCAAATTATTTATTTCTCAAATATGTGGGCTAAGAATGAACTATAAAGGGATGAATTGCACCTAATTCAAAGTTTTTTTTTCTCGCAAACTTCTCCTCTAGTATAGTTCAGAGCAGTGTCGTGTGAAGAAGTGAGGGGCTGTTTGGAGGTGGGCAGGACAGACCAGTGAGGCAGCACCATGCAGTGTGACCCTGACCCAGCCCCGGGGCTGCACAGATAGCCTGTTTATTTTAGGGAGCCTCTGCTCGCTCTCACTGCTCTCACTCGAGGACAAAAACAGCTGCCTCGTTTCATGTCTGACAACAAGAGGAGCTCTGCGGCGCAAAGCCACCAAAACTCAGTCTGAACAAAACTTCACCACAAAACAGAACTGCACCACTTTTCTAACAACACAGACATCATATACGTGTCAATTAATCATGAATATGTGCACAATAGAGAATATCAAACTGCTGTGATCAGTTAAAAGGGTCAATTCAATCAAAGTATCTCTTTCTGTGAATTCTGTTTCCACCCAAAACAGTTGTTGTGACTAGAATAATAAAAATGGCATCTGAAAAATTCAAGAGCAACAACTGTTTTCCAGAAGCAACATCCTTGTTACTCTGGATAATCCACAGACCTCATTCTCAGGAATTTTAATAGGGACTGTTTCTTTTGTCGAAAGTCATTGAAGTGAAAACTTTTCACCACAACCGCCATGGCAGCATGACCAGATACCACTGTGGGTAAGTAGGAACATATGGTTTTTGAATTTTTCAGTTTGGATAAAGGCACGGTTCGGGCTTTTATTTTTTTGTGAAGAAACAGAGTTTGCCCACACTGAAACAGGACTATGGAAATTTTGCTGAAGGACGACCACAGGATAATGGCACAGTGAACTTCCCTTCATTCCCCAGGATTTTATAGAGTCAGCTGCTTTAAAGACACAATAAAGATTTTAACCATCACAAGCTACAGGCCAAAGTAGACCAAATCAGGCTGCAGCAGCAAAACATCAGAGTGTGTTGAACTGAGAAAGAGGGTTTTTAATGCTCATGAGTTGCTACAATTGTGTTATTTCTTTATTCAGAAACTACAAAGCATCACTTTCATAGCTGCTTTAATATGGACAATAACCACCCATCCATTATCTGTACACCGCTTAATCCTCTGCAGGATCGCAGGGGGGCTGGAGCCTATCCCAGCCGACTTATGGACAATAACATGCATTTTTAATTTGTGGCAACATGTTTTTTCATGCAATGGTCAATTATGAGCTATTTTGCTTCCACAACATGTCTTCTTTCAGGACTAACGGAAAGAAAACATTCAAATACACACTTTAGTATTTATTTTACAATGCTTTGTCTATTTGAATCTATAGATTTCACTTATAATACATATCTTTAAAGGTTGTTTCCTCAAAGTGAGTTTTTCTTCCCAGTCTGAGTCAGAAATCTCCTCAGTTGCATTTATATAAACCAAACCTCACAGTTTTCTTCCTAAATATATTCTGAACATGGCAAAAATAGATATTTTCAGGCTGTTAAAAGTAGTTTCTGATTTATGGAGTGATAAAAAGAGATACGCAAAATCCCATCAGTGAAAACCTTTAACTCTAATACGCCAACAAAATGACACAAGCTGGCTTTTTCAATGCAAGTTGGTACGTATTTAGGTAGATAAGGTCACATTTGCATATTTAAACCTGGAATTTCAGGAAACTTGTAATACAAAAAATCATTGTTTTATTATACGTAACTAACTTGGGAAGTTTCAGGGTGATGTCTGTCTGTTAGAACTGTGTTACCTGTAGTGTCTCCCCCTTAATTTTAAATTACATCAGACCTCAGTGTGACCTGGTCCACATGTGGCAGCTTGCTCAGTACACTCCTCACAGTTTTTATGTTTTTGGTGGTGTGGGATCACGCAGAAGCTGTTGACCGTGGGAGGGTTCAAGACAAAAGAAAGCATGTGGAAACCTGCGCCTTGTTTTTGCAGGGCACAGATTAATAGTTATGGGTGTGTCCTCTCTGGCGCGCTGTTTTTACATTTATTGCCTTGACTGGATATGTATTGCAGATATTCAATTCCTCCTAGTCAAAAAGAACATTTCAGTTATCCACAATGGCATTCTTCCAAGACAAATGATATCACTTTCTCCATTCATGTGTGTGGAGCTTCACATCATAGATGCAATTCACACTGCAGTTTAAGATATCTACAATTTAATTATGACAACAAGATAAGCTAATTAAATAAAGTTGGAATTAGTCAGAATGCCATTGTAGATATCTTGAACTGGAATAATAACTAGTCAGAATGTAATTGCAGGCATAGGCGGTTAGCTTTTCAAACGTACTTTGGCAATAAAGCTGAAACTATGACAAACCGAGTCTGCCTATCTGGAACTAAACTAACCTATATCAGCAATGTCATTTTGGATAGCCGTAGTTGCATATCTGTAATTCAGTTTGGACTGGTGAAAATAATAGTTGCAGATATCTAAGATCTAAAACATCACGTGACTAGTCAAAATCTTTGTACATGACGCTGCTCATGTGAGGCTTCTCACTGGATATCAACCTAGCAAAGCATTTGAACAGTGTCAACTGAAGCAATGGCGGCTGCTGTGGTGGATAAGACTGTTAGAAAATGTTGTGAAATAGAAAGATCTCATCAGTGAGGAGTTTGTGGAGAACAAGACCTTTGTATATTAGGTTCTTGTGGTCGAAATATCCTTGAACTTTGTCCTAAGGCTGCTCTGACATTGTGGTAAAACAGTTTGTCACATCCAGTTACGATTGCAGCGTCACAGTAGGTTTGAAAGGCGAGCTGCCTGCGACTTGCCGTAGTTTCAAACACAACCACAGATGTTTGTAACGTCATCTCGCTGAGTCAAAACTCTGTTCCAGTTTGGGATATCTTCAACATCATCCTGACTAATTCAAACCTAGATTTCTAAAAAGGAAAATGTAGTGTACTGTTGTCTCTAATGTAGTGTACTCCCAGAGTGTTTACACAGATAAACAGTCAGCAAACTCCTTTTCAAGAGCCAGGAATGCGAGCGTACTTGCTCCTTTAATAACTTCATGAAACACGCTTCATACGTTGGGTGGCAACATTGAATCGGGTGAAACTAGAAGACAAAATCACAAAACTATACTCAATCTACTGACAAACAACAGACGAATATCAACAGGATTGTATGTAGTGTGCAACTACAGAAGATCAGGTTAGCTTAAAGGCTAGCGTACCGTTTAGCTCACTGACTAGCTTACAGCTACAAACCATTTAACAACAAACCTCTACAAACTTGGAAAAATGCACCAAATGATTGTCAATAACAACAACTAATCATGTAAGGAATATAAAACACTCACAGTCATTGCTCTCTGAGGGATCCACAAGGATTGCTTTAGACCAGGGGTGCCCAATCCTGGTCCTCGAGGGCCACTATCCTGCATGTTTTAGATGTCTCCCTCTTCCAACACCTGATTCAAATGATCAGGATCGTTATCAGGCTTCTGCAGAGCTTGATGATGAGATGATCATTTGAATCAGGTGTGTTGGAAGAGGGAGACATCTAAAACATGCAGGATAGTGG
>OMNN01030798.1:3692-30611 GCA_900302755.1 Chromis chromis
AACATGATGTGTAAATATTGAATCCTGTCACTGTAAATAAAACCTGTTCAATGCATTTACAGATGAATGACTGAACTATTCTACTAGTGAAATCTCCAAAAGTCTAGAGCCGGAACCATTAAATCATCATACATTCATATTTTTTTCTGCCTTTTTTGTTTTGTTGCATAAATCAGACTTGTTCAAAACTACCAAACATTCAATCATTGTCAAGATTTTAACCCTTTAAATGTCAGTTTATTGAAATTAAATATTTATATTATATTTATCAGGTACTCCATCTGGACACCTTCGTGGCCAAACATGTACACGCACAAAAAAACTGCTCTTAAATCATCATACATTAATATTTTTTTTTGCATAAATCCCTTAAACAACTTCAGACTTATTCAAAACTACCAAACATTCTATCACCAACAGGATTTTAACACACACATACACCTCCTGGGGCCCCCTGGTGGTCACACAACTCCATAATACATAACTGGTAAAGATGCAAGAATTTCATGCATCGACGTACAATGATGGGAAAATGGTTGAATCTGATGGAAAACACTAAAAATGTCACATATCACTACTTTTCTTCAAAATGAAATGCTGACATTACAGAATGCATGGTTTTCTACTACAGTGGCAGGGAGATCAAAAAATTTAGTTTTAATTGAAGTCAATGGCATTTTTGGCCACGAAGGTGTCCAGAGGGAGTACAGTTACAGGTTACAGTTTCATTTAGCAGACGCTTTTATCCAAAGCGACGTACATAGGTAGGTAGGCGGGGCAGCATTAAGGACCTTGCCTAAGGGTCCTCACTGGATACCTGCACCCTGACTGAGATTTGAACCACTGATCTCCCATGCCAAGGTCTGGGCTGTTAGTCACTGAGCTATCTAGGAGTATCAGATAAATATATTTCATATCATTAAACTGGCATTTAAAGAGTTAAAATCCTGACAATGATTGAATGTTTGGTAGTTTTGAACAAGTCTGAAGTTGTTTAAGTGATTTATGCAAAAAAAAAAAAAAAAAGCAGAAAAAAAATATGAATGTATGATTTAAGAGCAGTTTTTTTGTGCGTGTACATTTTTGGCCACGAAGGTGTCCAGTGTGACTATCTGACACTACATAAAAAATACTCATGCAATCAAAACTATTTTGTTGGTAATCTTTGGCATATCCAAGACTCTAATCACCACCAAAGCCCCATCTCCCTACTGTTTATTATATATATATATTTTTTTTAAAAATTCGAATAATTAATGAAATATTTCATATCAACAAACTGGCATTTAAAGGGTTAAAATCCTGACAATGATTGAATGTTTGGTAGTTTTGAACAAGTCTGAAGTTGTTTAAGTGATTTATGCACACAAAAAAAAAGGAGAAAAAAATATGAATGTATGATAATTTAATAGCAATTTTTTTGTGCGTGTGCATTTTTGCCACGAAGGCGTCCAGAGGGTAGTAAATTCGAAGCGGGCACAACGGTTAAGTGGCAGGAGGTGCCATCACAGGACAGTCCATGTTCCGTAGATGTTTGCATGGCCTGCCTCAGCTCTACTCATGCTCCACTCTTTGCTCATTTTCAGAACCATCAAACTACTGTTCAGGAAACCTATGGGTGACATCAGGGGGGTTCTTCCATCTTTATTTTACAGTTACTGATAATCACTTACTGATGAGAGATTTGAAGGTGCACCGTAACAGCAAAGTTTGGGGTTGGAAAACCAAAAAGAAATCTGAACTATGTTTAATCTCTCTGTAGTGTGGAGTGGACTGTAGCTGCAGAGCTGGGAGACAGTTCTCTGTGGGATCATCATTATGAGCAGCTTCTCTCATAGTGCACAGTGATTTGATTTGTAGTTAATATAAAAATATTAATTATGTCAGCTTTAAACGTATTCAGATGCAACTACATTCAATCACTTACATTTAACATCCCACACAGTAAAGTTTATAACCCTTTGAGGTTATTTTAGAACTGAAGTGTTGTCCAGCAGAGATTAGTTGTACTGGAGTGAAAATGGAACCGTGACAGTGTTGCACTCTGTGTTCTGCTCTTGCATGAAGCCATCTTCCAATTCCCTGTCAGCACACTCTACGAATGTATGATGCATTATTTATTTCTGATAAACAAAATATCTTCCATATAACTACAGCCAACAGAGGCAGTGGGAGAATATATCAAGTTTACAGATTTATAGCTGTTACCCCCCTCATAGTATAAAGCAGTTAGAAATGCAGTTCTTGTAAACCAGGTTTTCTGGTGTAACATTATGTCTATTCACAGACAAAGTGATCCGTGTTTTTAGCACGACACCAGTGACAGACTGACATCTTCTCCCTTTAGGATCACTCATTTCACACATACACCAAGTGTAACTGCAGCACCCACTGGTGGCCACTGAACAAACTGCATCCTCACTCAATCAGACACATTTGTATATAGCAGTCATTTAAAATAGGAGGGACTGCAGACATGGAGGGTGTGTGTGTGTGTGTGCGTGTGCGTGTGCGTGTGCGTGTGCGTGTGTGTGTGTGTGTGTGTGTGTGTGTGAGAGAGAGAGAAAGGTTGTAAGGTAGAATAGGGAGGGTGGGCATATTTCCAAGGCTAATCAGATGACTCAAAGGATTTGTTTTAGTACCTCTTTAACCTTGACCATTTCTGTCCTCTTTTGTAAAACAGAGCTGAGAGTGGGCAGTGAGACTCTTACACAATTAAGAAGATTAAGCGCTGTCAGGTCGCCGTCCTTGAACCGAGTAAAAATGAGTAAACAGCAGAGACGGATCAAAGCTGCACAGCCTGTTACAAATGATTCAGTTAAAAAAAAAGAAAAAAAAAAGAAAGGCTGAGCAGTTAAAGAAGAAACAGTTGGAAAGTTTGTCAGAGATGTTAAAGAGGTGGGGGGAAAAAAGGACAGAAACAGATCAAATAGGGTCTGTAGTCAATAGATTAGCAGATACAGATTGATATAGATAGTAGATAAGCAGATAGATAAGGAGAGAGTGAATGTGTAAACAGCACAGGGGTGTGTTCTGTCATCTTGGCTGACGTCCTAGAACCTGCTAGATGAAGGGGGAGTTCACTTGTTGACAGACAGAGGAAGAACACACTCCAGCAGGCCCCCTACACACGCACACACACACACACACAGACGCACACACAGGCACACACACAGGCACACACACCCTTTCCCATCCCTGCGACTCCCATCTGTTGAAAACAATACAGACCCGGGGCCCTCCCTCTGCACAACACTCACATGTGTGCGCACGTTTTTCCTCTGTTCCTTCTGCTGTAACACGGAGAGGAAGGACCGTCCGCCCAGCACCAGAACACACTGACCCATGGAGGCAACAATAATACTGCTGGAGAAGAACATGACGGGGAGGGCAGGCCAACTCTTTGAAGAACTGTTATTAGAAAACATCAGTTGGCAACCTGGGAAATCTATATTTTAAACAATTCTAGACATGTTTGGAGAAGTGAGGGATTCGACACTGCAAAAAACATCATGATATATTTCTTGTTCCTTAGTGACAGAGCCCTTTAGCCAAGATTAGAGGTCGCATCTAATACACCTCTTCCACTGACAGTAATGTAAAATAAGTACATAAATCATGGCTCACCAAACACCTGCTATTGATCAGAGACTACAGACAGACTATAGGAGCTCTTTGCTGGGAGCTGACTCTCTCTGCCATATAACCTGCTGGTTACTGCCTTTTCTCAACCACCATTTGCTCACACTGCTTTGTAAGACTCACAAGTAACCAGTAAACTCGTGATCTACAGGTGGCCAATATGCAAAAATTTGCCAACCAGCCACCATCAACCCAAACCCACACTGACAAACCCAACATTTTTGCAAACTTATACTGCCACTAAACAATTTTAACATTGCCAATTAATCACTTTGAATTCTTTGATAAGCAATAAGCTAGAAATAAAGACGGAACAGCTGTCAGAAAAAAAATAAAGTCGCATGGCGTCAGTTAAAGGACGCCTCCACTTGCAGCCTCTTAATATACAAACAGGTGGGGATAACATATGTTCTTAAATAATCAGAGCTCACCACAGCACAGAGATCTTGATCTAGTATTCAAATATGATTTATGACGTTTTTACCACCAGTCAGCTGGACAGCAACCAAGAAAAATGGCTTACCCGTCATTCAGTCACTGCCCGGTTTAGTGTAATTGGTGCAATAAGAACGTGCATGCTATGGCCCAACTCCAACAGGTTTCTAATGACACTTTACAAGTTACTTATTTACCGAATTAAACTCTCAGGGAGGCAAACACAACTGGTGGATCGTCCAATCCAATTTTTGTTTCTTGCAAAAAAAATGTGATCCACATGAGTATAAGCATAATCAGATATAGATAACACTGTATGTATGCAGGTGAAAACCCAAAAACAATGTTGTAAAACCTTTAATCAAACCAATGTAAATGATGTCTTGCCGCATTTTGATTATTAGGTCAACCAGCTATAATTCCAGGTGTTTGCTACTAGAATGACTGCTGTCCAAGTCATCCGAATGCGCTCCATTAAAGGACTTCAGGTAATGCTAAGTTCAAATAGTGTGTGTCTAAAACTCTTCAGTGACATCCTCAGTCTTTAGATTAGAGAAAAAAATATTGGACTCTATCTAAAATACTGTAGGTATAGTATATCTGAAATATTCAGCTATATAACACATCTATGCTTTGAAGCAAGTCTAAGGTTTGCACTGCATGTTGTATGTAAAAATAAAAAGGAAAAAATACAATAACAATAAATATGAGGTCATAAAGTGTGGTCTGGACAGCTGTAAGTCAAAGTCTCATATTAATAACACCTCAGTACAGAGATATCAGAAAGTGTGAATCATAAAGATATCAAAGATACTTCTGTACAGATAAACAGTGACCTGGATAATGTTAGAATGATACAAGGGATAGGATATGAGTAGATATGTTCTGGGCCATATCCTGAACATGAACAAAATCAGGATAACATATTAAGTTAATGATCCTAATTCAGTCAGATCATGTTAATGTCAAGGCACAAAAGAGATGATGAGTCAAGCATCAAAAATATACAAAAGAATGACAATAAAATACAAAGAATGCCACTCAGCACATTAGTATTCAGTACCAATGCTTAGTTGAATCTCTTACCGTGGAGAAGACCCTCAATGTGTCAATGCAGCTATAAATACTTAGTGCTTTGTGTGTGTGAAGGTGTGTTAACTAAGACACCGAGCCGCAGTTAAAGGATTAATGACTCCGTTCATCAGCGCAGATCTACTATCAGGAAAAAGTGAAGGCAACCTGGCAATTTCCTGGTGTTTGTGTGATCGTCTATACTGGTGTGTACGTGCTGATGTGCTTATCTCTCCTGACCGTCATATCTCCTGTGCTCACGTCAGGCAGGTCACTAGCTGAGCGTCTCGCAAATATTAAATTTCCACTGTCATTTGGCATCTGCAGACGGAAATATTGTGACCTTTTGGTGACGGGTGCAATGCAAAAGATCATAATCACAACGTGTCATAACTTCTGTCAGAGGCTGTAATTCATTAAGTCATTTTCATTGATCACCTTGAGCATGCTTTGCAGATTAATTGAAACTGCATCTAACTTTGTGACAAATTAGTTGCCATTTTTCCTAATTAAGCTGCGTCTACTGGTGGTGTGAGAAACCCAATGATTGGATTAATGTGTTTCAGTCAATGAAGGGACTGAATTTTAACAAGTCTCCAGCCCTGCTAGCAGCTCTGCAATGCACAGCGGTGCTTTGAGCTGCTAAATGCTAACATTAGTGTAGATATTGATGGTTAGCAGGAATGTTTATCATGTGTGATAAAATGCTATCATTCGGTAATTAACACTACATTGATGAGAATGTCATTGGTTTTGCAGATATTTGCTCATAAATCACAGTATTGGATCGTTTTTTGACATGATGATGGTGCAAGCACATGAATGAATGTCTGCATCAGTTTCTTTTGTAATCTCTGTAATACTTGTCAAGACATTGCAATCAGAGAGAAAGAAGGAATAAAGTCAAGGTGTCCCCAGAATTATTAAGGTATATCTTCTTTGAACAATGATTGGCAGAACCACATTTTATCATAACCCATCCAATAGTCAAAGATATTTCAGCTTGGACCAAAGTGGCAGACCAACAAACTGATCAACAAACGGAAAAAGGATAATCTGGCACTGAAGCCAACTTCAACATGCAGGAGGGTGAATCTTAAACTGAATAAAAGAAAATGATATACCAAGTATCCTGAAAACCAACTTTCATTCAAATTACATCTACAAATCCCAACTGTACCTTCTTATTGCTTTTCCTTGGCTTCCAAAATGGAAAGATGCAGTAGAAGAAAAACTGTGCCCAACTGAAGACTGTGGCGAGACACCAGTCTAGTCCGCCCATTCTCTCCTGAAAACCTCCTCACGTCCTCTACTGTTTCACTGTTGTCTGCTCCTTGCTCCACGTCTCCCCTCCCTCTCTAGACTGTCCTTCAAAATCCCTGTCCAGAGGTATACAAAGACTCTACTAGTCAGTCCTTGAGACAATCCTGGGACAGCTTTTGATCAGATTTATGAAAAGGTGCATTTTCCTTGGCTTTCAGAGACTCCCACAAAGTGCATCCTTCCCTGTGTTGTGTAGCATCCCTACAGCATCCCTCTGTCCTCCATCCTGTCCTCTCTTTCTGTGGACGCTGCAGGACCTTCCATTGAAAGCATGAGGAGGAAAAAGATTAGGAGAGGAGAAGACAGAAGTGGGCGGTGGTGGGATGGGTCGGGCAGAGCCGTCTGGTAAAGAATGAGGCACTTATAGTGATGGAAAAGGGAGGAGGGGGTCCGCAATTTAATGTAGGGAAAGGGGGGGATGGCTTGAAGGGAGTCGTGGAGCAACGAAAGAACAATGAATCTAAGATGTGATGAGTGGACGAACAGTATATTGTCAGGAATCAAAACGAAGCTGGAAATATGATGCAGTGCTTTCCAGCTGATGATTAAATGACTTCCCGTCGTATGTCAAAGGTATAGAGGGAAAGATATTCAAATGGAGACTAGGTGAGCAGAAAAAGAAAGTATATGCATGTTGGAAAGATAAGTGTATTCAGTGGAGTGTGCTGGTGAATTTGTAGCTGCCGGGGGGGATCCTAATGAAGATTGGCAGTCTCAGACCAGTCATAAATGGTCTGTGGAGCCTCTGAGCCTGTGTGCATTCTGTGGAGGTAGTTAGTGCTGAGACTGAGGACTGCATCAGTGACAGAAATTGAAGTGGGTGTTTAGCTTCCCTTATTAGATAAAGTGGAAGGCAAATAAAATAAATGGCTCCAATGATATTCTTAACTGGCTTAATATTCAAAGAGAAGCAAGAAAGACAGAAACTGTGAAATTATAAAAGGTGATCTGGGATGTTACTGGGAATTTTGCCGATTAGGTCTGCGAATGAACCTGAGGCAATTTTTCATGTTAAAATACTGAACCAGGACATTCGGCTGCATGTTTCTGGCAAATCACATTAGCTGAATATCATTACAGAACAATAAAGAGTGAGCTTGCTGCTGCTCCCTCCTTTGTTTCCTTTCTGGGAGATGAGGAAAAGGAAGCCTGTGACTTTTTTGGTGAAAACCCTGCGAGATAGGCCTAATGGTCTGTTTGGGTGTATTCGTAAGCTGCTTCCTGTGTTTTGTTGCGGTCAGCCTTTTTTCCACAGCCAGTTCCAAATCTAAAAATCCTTGCAGGGTGTTAGAAAATGCAACACTTATTATCTAGAACTTTGACTAAATCTGCTTCAATATAGAGGTATGTACACCACATTTTATGTGAAAGTCCACAGCCCAGCAGAAAAAGCACTTATACACACAAATGGATAATTCTTAGCCAAATTAAAAATGAGTGCTTTAGGTAACATACTTTATTTTGCAGTGCATTCATATAAGACTGTAAACAGCGAAGCTTAATTTAATGCTGCAAATGTTGCAATACTGTTGGACGTTGTGGTCAGTGGGTATAACTAACTAATTAGGCTAAGAATTCAGTATTCAGTACAAATTAAAAATTCACATGCACAGTTATTTTTATGATAGTACGGATTCACTGTGTATAAAAGGTGGACAAAGCCTTCGGGTCTGAACAGTTAAACCAATACAGAACTACCAACAGGGGGCGACTCTTCTGGTTGCAAAAAGTATGCTGATTGTATTGAAGTATATGAGAAAATAGCCTTACTTCCCACTTGATCTGTCAATGCAGTAAACAAAAAAGTTTTTGGTCTCAACCACAAGTTTTAAGACTTTTTGAAGAGAGCGTGATGTTCATTTTGTTAATTATGGTCCCATTTAGGTTATAATTGATTGCGACGTATCGGTGCGTGGTGTCCTCGAGTTCTCAATCTGATTCACCATTTGCTTCTTATGTCCAGTTTCAAAAGACCAAGATGGAGGCTTCAAAATGGTAATCTGCCAACCAACGGATGATGTCATGGTGACAGTCTACGTACTAATAATTACAATTTGGCACATGAATGTTTCCATTCAATTTGCCAGGCTCCGAGCTGCCAGTTAGCTAGCTAGGTAGCTTCCTAATAAGGTAACACAGTTTATTCAAGAGTACAAATTTGTACTGTGAACTCCTTTTAGCATTTCATGCTCTCTGATGTAATCTGATAATGCCGTTCCCTCGCCATGTTTCAAATCACATTATTCCGAACTTAGACTTGTTATTTTGAGTGTATCAGGGCATTCACACTGAACTACAGCAACATGCAGTACTGTGGGAGTACCCAATAGCATACTCATAGAGTACACACAGTCAAAGTGTTGATGCTAGGCATTTCCCACCCTCAATAGTTACCACTGTGGCAGTGTAACAGAAAGGGAAGGACCATCGATCAACTTTCAAACTTTGAAAATGGCAACTGAGAGAGATGCAGCTGTTGCAGTTGGAACAGCTAAGACGTCCACACAAACTCTTTATTTCAGTTAAAAGCCATCACTTGCAATGGGTTGTTGCAGCAGGCTATGTATTGGGTTGATTTTGTGGTCTGTAATGATTTGATACCACAAAATACAAGCAACACAGGCAGATATTTTTGTGGGTGATAGTCGGGGTCAAATGCCACAAGTATAGTGTACATACGGTCCTACATGGAAGTAGGCTAATAGATAAATCCAAAATGACACATGGTGCCCGTGTTTGACTCACTAGATTCCAGATCCCTCAACATGCAGCCTTGTTAACACACTTTGTCTTCAGTCAACTGAGGAAATTTGTAACACAATTGGCCACAGCTGAACCTGACATGAAAGCTCCACATGCATTTCCCTTTCCTTTGTGTTTCTCTGAAACTGAGTTTTTAAACTGAAATGTCACAATATGAATGCTAATTAAGCTGCTTTGTTTAGTACAGGGTGTGCAACCACTTAAAAAGAATGAAGCAGGGTGTAGAATACAGTATACACATCATGAGCATGAAGCATGTCCAGTTGACTGTTCTGGGACATGTGCAGTCGGCATACTTGCTTTATAGAACCTTGCAGACTTCAGCAAATCACGTTTATATCACATGGAACTTTGCAGAAACTGTGAATTGGTCTAAAATGACCAAACCATTTACCAAACTAAACAATCCCTCCACATGCTCCTAATGACAACAGTACAGGTTGAAGAATACTGAGAATACGCTGTTTCCCACATGGTTATAAGCTACAGGACATTTAGCAGATTCACCTTTGTATCACTGTTAAAGAAGATTACACAATACTGGCAAAGGGACACAAGTTCCAGAGAAGGCACAGGGACAATATTATGCACACTTCCTGCCTCTCTGCAGTGCAAACAATGAGCTAGTTTCAAGTCTCAATCTGGCAACGTCAGGTCTGTTGTCCACTCTAGGAAACTAGACAAGAGGTGAGGGAGTTAAGGGTCATTGTTCCTGGGAGAATTAGAGGGAAGTGGCCGGTCAGGGATTTAAATGTGGGGGGGTGTTTTGGTCACAGCTGGTGGCTTCCATTCATCAGTATAATTTAATATTACCTATCAGTAAAATGCAGTCGATTTTTAAAAGCATCAATAAAGTAAAAACTGTTTTAACGGTCTCCAGGCAACACTTATAACTTTATCCAGGAATTAGATCATCAATTCTCTGAGAGCATCTCATCTGACAGATCTGCGGAGCAAAAAAATAATGTAAATACAAGTCTGGCATATAAAATCAACATTAAATATCTAGCACAGACCAGCCTTCTCCTCAGACTTATTAAGTGCAGACCAATGCTATACTGCAGCTCACTCTGATGAAAGTGTGTGCTGTGCTCTCACCTTATTCCATATTTTACATGTATTGCAGCTGTCATTAGCAAAGTGCCAACATTTGGCTGAGACTAAATGACATCATGCAGCCGGTTATGTGCATGGTCCCCGTAAGAGACTGTTAGTCCTGTAATATGAATTGACATCAAGAAAGTACTTCCAGAGTCCGTTAGTTATCACTGCTGCAGAGCACATTTAAAATGAAGTTAACTAATAGCCAATAATAACATTTCCAATGGAGACCCATTAGTTTGAATTTTACATTTCATGTTTCTGCCCCCAGCAAAGTGGTTGTGATAAATGCTGCAATTACCTCCCGCCCCTCCCACTATTGATCCAGGGCGGGGTGTTTTTTTTTCTTTTGGGGGGATTGAGAGCTTGGCGAATGTATGCACATGGCAGGAAGCCACGGGGAATTAAGTGAAAGCTCATTTCATCTTTTGACATAGCATAGAGACACTGCTCTATCTAGAGTCAGCAGATGGAAACACGTTTGGCAAATTCAAGTGTGGATTGGTGACTAAACTGGAGAGCACAATGAGATGTTCTGTTTAAAGGAAGCTATAATCCCAGCTGTTAACCCATAGCTTCTTTAGACTGGAGGAGGCACAAAGAACTACAAAAATCCTTTGGCTCAGGTTTAAATCTCTGTAACTGCATGCAAGTGATACTGCAATCAAAACCTGTAAAGATGTTTTCTGGTGAGAACTGACAAAGAAAAACAAAAACTCGTTGCCATGCAGTGGAAAAATCTGGACAACTGGAGTGGATTTTCCAAAAAGGTATTATAGGACCCATATGCTCAGATGCATCACTTTAAGAAACTTTCTTGGTGTATATAAAAAACATATATCTGTTTGCAGAACCTTGTAAATACCATCAAACTGTTCATTTCCCACATTTGTGGTTATAAAAGTAATCAATCAGGGGTTGATTCAAGTTTTTTTTGTAAATAATTCCCTGACAACTTCATCCTTTGTGGGGGAGTAAATTACAAATTCCAAAAGGGCAAGGGTGAGCTCTTTAACCTTTCATTATCATCTACACGAGCACCCGCCACACACAAAGTACCCACAGTGACCACTTCACCTTTGGAGCTGTAATTCTAAATGTGCCTCGAACACCAAAGGCCTCTGAGCAATCATCAGCTGCCTCATAAAAGCCCAGACAGGGCAGAAATAGACAACATGCAGGCCGAGGTGATGAAAAGCACCACTGTAGTGCTGCTCTGTCTTTCTTCACTTAGTAAAGAGATGAAGGAACACCTATGGAGTGTATGTGTGTACCTTCACTGTATATGCATTATTTCAACATGATGGCTGCAGTCATTTAGAGGTAAAAACCTTCTTAAAAAGAGCCATAATAGGTTAACTGTAGGTTAAATGGAGGTTAATTAAGGAAGCCTGCTGCTCTGTCTTCTGTTTTCACAACCAGCTGACCACTGCTTGGGAGTCAATGACAGATGTGGGCCCACCTCCAGTGATGAGCGAACAGCCCGTTGTAAAGCAGTCATCAGTGTGAAAGTTATTGCGTTCTGCACGGCCATAAAGTAATTAACCGTCCGGACACCTCCAAGAGTGACACTTCCACATCAGAGGACAGGACAAAAGAGCGACAGAAAAAGAGAACTGTGGGCAAATGGACTGAGCACAGACAGTCTCTGAGTGAGGTCAGAAAGCAGACAGTCCACTTCACACAGCAGAGTGTCTGCCATAAAAAAAAAAGCATTTTATCGGGTTGAGACACAACAACAACAACAAGGTACATCATAAAAATGGAATGAAGTGCATTTCATCTGCATGAGTGGACACAAATCAATAGGACAGAAATAGCCTTTAATCAAATCAGCTGTGGATGGTCACGTTGGTCAAGACAAGTGTAACCTGTTTAACTTACAAATATCATCGAGTTACCTTGAATAGATTCAGGGTATTGAAAATGTTTCTTTAAATACAACATCAAAAGGTATATTATGATTCTCACATCACCTTTCTTACAGTGTCCACACTTGCAACCTGAACACAATACGTTCCAAAACTGGATAACCACTGTGATGGACATAAGTCAAGTAGGTAAGTTTGAAACTTCTACAAAAAGGAATATTCAGGGGTGCCCCGATAGCCTAACGGTTATGTCGCGAGACCCAAGTGCTAAGGCGCAGTGGCTGTCCCGGGTTTGATTCCGACCTCGGACGTTTACTGCATGTCCTTCCCCACTCTCTCCCGTTTCCATCTCTATCCACTGTCCTATCCAATAAAGGCATAAAAGGCCAAAAATAAATCTTTAAAAAAAAGGAATATTCAGATCTGCTGAGCTCTGATTCCCTTTTTATTAACAACGAAAAAATACAACACATTAAAATCAGCCACCTAGTCAATGCTGACAGTCGATTTTAGTTGTAAAAATGACACCATCAGCAGTACCTACATCAGCTGTAGTTGGTTAACGTTACTTTTGTACTTTTTACTGTTGTCTGGTTAATGTGCTCTGCTAGCTGATGTCTGTCTCGGTCATAGACTGCAAGCAAAAAGAAACACCCTCTAATTTGAAAAGCACTCAGAGAGCGCAGACCTCCGCCAAGCAGATCATGTTCCTCTGTTCCTTGTCCCATTATCAACATTTCCTGAGAATTTCGTGAAAATCCGTTCATAACTTTTCAAGTTATCTTGCTAACAGACAGACAGACAGACAAACGCCGGCAAAAACATAACGTCCGCCACTTTGCTTGGCAGAGGAAAAAATCACCCTCCAACCACAAAGGGCTGTGTGCTTTTGTAATTCAGCAAGAGAGATAAAGTTGTGGCTCTTTCTCTAGAGAAATTATGATCACATTAAGCCACTGCCAGGATAGTTATATCAATATGTAAAGCTCTACAGCTCAATAGTCCTGTATTGGATCTTCCAGTATATTCGAGCAGGTAACATAACATTTACAGCAATGCAGCAAAAGACATTTTTAACCAGTGTTCCATGTATTGTCCTGCTCATCTAATTCTCAGGTTGTAGCTATGGCTCATCTAAATAAATATGATGCATATTAAAGTGATTTACTGATCTTTGCATTTAAGTGAGGTATACATTTTGTTAGTTACTGTAGCAAAACCTCAACAATTTAATATGGACTCAATAAATGGATTCAAAACTGGATGGAGAATGGATAATAATGCTATCGCTGATAAACTATTACCAAGTTGGTTTTCAAAGCCCCCTCGCATAAAAGGAAAGCCAGTCAAGTCAATCTAAAAATATATGCTACCTGTTATGAAATGGTTGAAAGAATGTTAAGTACACTAAAGTTTCCCTCAAAAACAGGCAAAACCACCAGCTTTCCCATTTGACATGCTCTAGTTGGACTGACCTGGAGCTGGGAGCGAATCCCTGACCACCCACAGCTTAAAGTGACATGTTGAAACAGCACTCACCAGCCAGAGGGACATGGCAGAGTTTTCTTTGAAGACACCTGGGGCAGTAATTCCTTTTCACAGATCCACGGCTTTCTTGAACACGGAGCTCGCTTTTCTGGGATTAACAAGACTGCGTTATTGTCCCTCAAAGTTGGATGCAGTCACCAAAGAGAGCCTAGCAGTCTGGCCCTTATCCTGACATACTTCCTGAGCTGCATTGTTAGCGAGGGAGAGGAAACACACACACTATGGAAAGCCAGTGTCAGGAGATCACAACATGGAAAGTGAGAATACCAGAAGCTGTTGTTTGTTCTCTGCAAATTTTTTGGTTCTTGCACTTTTGCCAAGGTCAGTGTTCAGGCAGACAACAGAATGAAGCTGCTCTCTGATCATTTAATTCTGGCTTCCTGTGAGCAGAGCAACATTTTCAAATCAAGCCAGTTAAAGAAACTGAAAACTTAAGGATACATAAATGTATTTTTTGGACACTTGTGGGGCAGAAGACCTGGACAACAAGCCGACAGACACACAGCTTGATAAAGTTGCTTTTGATGACCATATTAGCAGAAGATACCAGAACATATAGGGACCAACATCAGTATTTATCCTCTTCTTTCATGAGTCCTCTTATGAATTATCTCAAGTCCACATTTGTGTAAATATTAGATTAAAGGCATTTCAACATAAGTTAAAGGATGTTTAATATAACAATCATCACACAATGATTACAAGTCTGTCTAGGTACAGACGATGCAACAGTTTTAGACTGTAAAAGTATTATATTGACTCTGACCAGATGTTAAGCGTAGCATTTTGTGGCATCTCGTGGTGAGGTTGCTGATTTTTTACCAAATGAAAGCCCTTCCACTTGCAAGTAAGGATGGGAATTGATAAGATTTCTACAATTCCGATTCCATTTTCGATTCTGCTTAACGGTTCAGTTCTTTATCGATTCTCATTTGCACAGCAGAGGACGTGCTAACGTTGCTGCTGCTGCTGAGATTCACTCCGGAGTGGATTGAAAACGCGACATTCATTCAAAGTTATCGCTGTGTGTGCAAATGTTTCTGCATATCTGTATTATTTCCTCCCTTTGGTGAAACATCCACTTTGCAAGTATTGCAAGTTGCCCTGTTATCATCCTTTCACGTGAAATGTAACCAAACTTTGGAGCGTTTGTGCTGCTTGGGCGCCATGTTTCCTGCTGGATGCACTGGTGAATTTGCGCCCATTGGAATTGATAAGGGAATCATTTGCAAAATTGGCAAACTATTCCAAGGAATTGAAACACTGGGAACCGGTTCTCAACAAGAATTGCTTTTCAATTCCCATCCCTACTTGCAAGTGTGTTATAGTACCTATGATGCCTTCACTTCAACGTAAAAACACAAGTAGTCCCTCTCTAGAGTCAGAGTTTGGTTTGTCCGTTCTGAGCGACTGTAGAAACATGGTACAAGTAACACGACAGGAAAAGGACCCGACATGAAATAGATATGAAGGGCTCCTTCCAAGTGCACGAAAACACAATAACTCATAGTTACAGGTTAGTTTAAACTCGTGAAAACAGAATTATAAATATATAATTCCATTTCTGCTAGATGTTTCTAAATTCTGGACACTGTACCATCAAACAGCTCTCATAGGTACCAGTCCTCCTATGTACATTTCATTTGTGTGAAGTTTTCCAAGGTGCTGACAGGCTGTTTCAACCATCTCGGAGAACATGTCAGACTTCCTTTGAGGATTAAGGCCGTCTCGGTTGCTTCTCTCTCTTTATGTAATCCCAGATGATTTGAGATCAAGGCTCTATAAGGGCCATCACCTGTTGTTTGACTCCTTGTTCTTCTTGTAGCTGAAGATAGTTTTTTCAGATTCTCACTGAAAGTTTGGGCTGGTTAGCCTGCCGCATTAAGAATTAGGGATTGCATTATGTGTAATCTGACCATTTAAAGTGAATAAAACTTTTGCCTCGTTATTTCTGCTGTTCTGCCTTTGAATTTGCTACATTACTTTACCTGTTTGTTGGCCCGCTACATGGGAAGCCTCAGTGGATTCTAGAAGCAGACAGTAACGTCCATGTTGCAGAGCAGCAGTGTTATCAGGACGTACTACAGATGTTACCACATGAACATCACGCATTTCGTGTACATGACTTCTTATGTCGTAATCATAAACTCACAAGTTCCATCTGAAAACAGCAAGTGTTCCAGATAAATGAATGAACACACTGATGCGCTGGCAGCAGAGGTGAGGAGGTCGCCCTCTGCAACTGATCCCTTACTGAGCCAAGTAACTCCCAACTAAATGGGCTTCTCTATTGTTTTTTTTTTTAACAGACCTTTAATGGAAACCACCTCAGGCCTGACAGATTCATTGCCACTTGTCCATGAGTGGGTAGGGGACACTTAGGAAGCGGAGCGTGCAGACAGCGAGCAGTGGGAGTAGCATGGAACATTAACATCCCTCCAGTTTGCTCTGCTCCTCTCGACACGACTTTTACAAGGTTTTGAAGAATGAAGGGATATTTACTTTGCCGGGGATGAAACACGGCGGTGGTCTCTTTGCCTCAGAGGACGAGGCATTGGCAGAAAGTACACACACTGAACATACACTGATCCAAGAGGGGTAAACCTGCCACACACGTTAAACATTACTGAATCATTATCTTAAAGTTCTCTCATTTCTGTATTTACATGAGCCTCATTTTGATAAAGATTCACACAACAGTAACCATTTAGAACCAAAAATCATCCCACTGTTTACCGCTAAAAGCAAGCAATAATGTGTTTCTGTCTGTGCATGTGTAGGTGGATAGAGGGATCCTAACTGCATCTGAATTGTAAACACTGTGAAGCCCTGAGCTAAAACCATATAGGATTCATTCTTCCTAAAGCCTTTCTAAAACCTCCTCCCCTGGATCAAAGTCTGCGTTGTGTGCTTAGGTTTTAACATGGCGGCGGGGGGGGTTCCTTTCTGGCCGATTGTTATCGCTCCTCACAGTGCTAAGCCGTGAGTGAGGCCTCCGTGAACGCCGCTGCCAAGAGGAGTGTGTGAACGTCTGTGTGTTGTGTGAGTAGTCCTCCCTGTCATATGTGCTGGGGGATAAGGCAGAGGCATCGCTTCAAATTGGAAGCGCATGTTGCATGACCTCACACTTGTCATTTCTGATTAAACCACATGAGCGCCACAGAAAAGCCAGTCGATACTTTAATACTGATAACTCTTGCAAGCTTACTGCTTCAGCAAATTGTGCCCCCTGCTGGTCTCCTTTCACCACTTTCACCAAATGTCATTTAAAGAAAAACCCCCCAAGTGTTTGACTTGGTCAAAATCCAACATGGTGCTGTCCATGCAAACGTTAGGGAGCCACTTGGTTTGAGGTTAAAGCCACTGGCCAGACTGTAAACACTGCAGTGCTGCTTCAGATGAGCCTTTAGAGAGTGTTTTTCACACAAGTAACCAGTGTGCTCAGAAACATAGTGGCGTCACTATTGGATTAGACTGTTATTTTGGGCGTTCGTGAAGTCTAAACACCCCACATGGGAAAGAAATGATGTAATGCTGCATGTGGAATGGTGTTGGCAGTTATTAACAATGACTGGCAAAGTTTCATTTCTTAAAGATTCATAGTTTATGTGGATACAGTCTTTGGATGAAATTAAATCAATGCAGAGATTGCAAAATATGTTGTAAATTATCGCACAAACAATTGTAATGTGACTTTTCCTCTTACCAACAAGCACTCGAACCTAAACAACCAGTTTAGTTGCTTGTCCTATAGTCTGTATAAATATTGCTGAAACATGATATAAACATAACTATACTGCAGGTGGCAATAACCTGATAGTGTAACAACCTATGGGGTTGTTTTCCGGGGGAAGGCATGTTCCTACTTATAGTTGTTAAAGTGTGTGTGTGCGTGTGCCTGTGTGTGCCAATCACTTAACACTTTGCTCTATTCCAGCAAAACACATAGATTTTAAAGTTTTAAGTCATATTACACATACAAGAAGGAACCACCTCACAAGTTTGGGTTAGGGGCAGTGGTGGCCTAGTGGTTTGTGAAACGAACTTGTAACCGGTGGGTTGCCGGTTGGAGTCCCCGGACTGGCAAGAGGTTGAGGTGGTAAAGTGAGAGTGACCGCTTGACCCAGTCACCACCACTGGGGGCCCTTGAGCAAGGCCCTTAACCCCTGACTGCTCCCTGGACGCTGCACCGCAGCAGCCCACTGCTCCTAGTATGTATAGTTAAGGTTAACTTTGAATAGGATGGGTCAATGCAGAGAAGGAATTTCCCCAAGGGGATCAATAAAGGTTAGATTAGATTATTACTATCATTAAGTTTTAGCAATGTCCCGAGCCAATCTCAAAGCTCAGGATCAGGAATGATCAAGGCAGAACTGATCGTATCGGCATAAACCTAAGCATGATCTGTCTGCTGTCACACAAGTGATGTAAAGAGATAGCACAATTTGTAGCCAGATGCTAGGAATGCAGATTTTGAATAAGTTTCATAATAAATGCAGGTTATGAATCATCCATCCATCCATTTTCTTCCGCTTATACAGGGCCAGGTGGCGGAGGCAGCAGTTTAAGCAGGGAGGCCTAGACTTCCCTCGCCCGAGACACCTCCTCCAGCTCTACCAGTGGGACCCCAAGCCGTTAGCAGGCCAGCCGAGAGACATAGTCCCTCCAGCGTTATGAATCAATAATTATTTGATAACACAAACTGAGTGCAACGGACATCGATGCAGATGGTGCTGTTTTAGTTAATGGACACATGATGAGCTGAACGGCATCTTTGGGACACATGCCACTAGCATACAGTATTGTTCTAGTCAACCCTGGCTTGTCTCAAATACAGCAGCACTCGCAGGCGGTCATTAAGCGTCACTGAAGTCATTGTCATGGTGGCCCGTTGCTAGCTGAACTTCCACAATGCTATCTGCTTGCCAACATGGAACTACAGTCGCTACAGTATCAAACTGTAAACTGGTGGTGCAACCAGGTACTGCACCCAATCCACAATACTTGGAGTGTGCATTATCTAGGAAAATGGTATCGAACTGGATCGGCAGAATGTTACCGTTTACTACGGGAAGCAACAAGAACAATCTGAAGGCAGCAACCTACCACAATGAAAATTTCATGGAATTTGATAATGCACTAAGGCCCCCCTTCTTGTTTTTTCAGTAAATTTGCCATTTCTAATAACAGTGCCAGAGACTGTACTTCTAGAAACCCATGACTTAGATTTTTTTTCCCTTGTCAGTTCTTGTACAGGGACATGATTTGACCTCGTTGGCGCTCTGTTACCCATCTCATGATGAAAGCTAATGCCAACGCTCTTTTTATAGCCAACAAATGTTGCAAAATGGCAACTCTGCAGCTGTGTTGGTGCATGTGACCATTTCTTCACTTCTTTTTACTGCATCTTGTTGTCTTGTAGTTATTTACTGTTAGGATTTTTTTTACTATATATACCAAAATTACCTTTAAGTTAAAACGGCTACATCTAGATTCCATGTAAGGATTTATAGCAGTTAGGAAGCAAACAGAGCCTTTACAAGTGAAGTAACGCAAACACTGTGTGTGTATTAGTCTGTGTGTGGTGCTGCTGAGGACACCCTCCCTGTCAGCCTCACACAGGAGACACCCACTAAACACGGAGCTGCATTTCTTCACAGCACCCACTGTAACCCATGGTGATGGTGAGCCTGCCCAGCAGCCAGGCATTATGCAAATGTAAATCACGCTTGACTGGCCACAAGACTGTGTGTGTGTGTCCATCGCATGGCTTCACATTTCACCCAAACTTTATTGGTGCCAGTGGCCTTTTGTCTGCTTTAATTGAATTAACTTCACAGAAACAGACCTTGTTGCAGGAGAGCGATGGGACACTGCGCAGCCATCGCCTCGGCATGGAGGCTTTTAACAGTGTTTACATTGGAATGTTTCAATGCTTTAGAAGAAAAGGGATTCTCTTTTACTAAATTTTTATAACTTAGTAATGTTTTCTTTTCCAAGAGGTACATGACACGTTTGTCACACACAATACCCAGTCAGACTCATTCACTGTCTCTTTCCTGTCATCGTCTGTCTTGTTTCAGCCCCCTGGGAAAATGCTTACAAAAGAAGTCCAGTGCTTCCACTTCAACATCTTAATACCAGCTGTCTTTCCTACTTGTGCTGGTCACCCTGAACGACTGCAATAATTACAGCTCATAGAAAAAGTTTTCAGAAAAGCCCCAGAAAACCTTTCGCCTCAGTGAGCTCGTTAGCATTACTGATGGGATTTTAAGCGAACACACTATTTTTCTGCCAAATAATTTATGGGTATATAATGGGACATAATTGTTTTTGTCTGTGCTCCTCGTACTGTTCTCGAAAGGGTGGGGCTCAGTTACAAAGAAATGATGTCACGTAGGCATGCGCACCAATCAAAGTGGAGCCAGATAAAGTAAATCAAATCTGATGAAGCCACATCCACACAGTCTCCATGAAGCAGATCAGCTACACGGAGCATTTGGGCAGAGGCCTTGCACACAAAAACCGACAGCACACAATGTAAATACCCCATTATTTTACAGTATGACAGTTTGATTCCTTCTTCTGCATTTTTGTGGAACTATGTGAGTAAGTTTAGAACAGAAAAAGTCAATGGCAATGTCCCCATCTGCTGGTTAAAAGCACAGTATCTTAAAATCACACTAAGATGTCTTAACTTCTGCTTTGAAGTGCCTTCTACATTTTAGAAAACTGTCATCAGATAAAACACGGCACTCTGCTCTTGTTTTGACTACAGGGCACTGCTGGAAAGATTTAATGTATTCCCTGTTTACTGGCCGTCTTCCTTTTTCTTTCATTTGTCTGGGAACAAAATGGCAGAGACCCACCCAGACGCCAAGCAAACAGCATCGCAGAGTTTTCTCCACAAGATAAAAGAGTTGTGGAAATTCAGATGTTTGGCCAGTGTCGGAGATCATGTAGAGCAAACAAGTTCCTGTCGTCGTGACGTGTTTGATTTTGGCAGTTGCAGACTTGAATTGGACAACGACTGATCTATGGTGCTTAAGAGTATGGCTGGTATTTAAGTTAGATGTGCATCAAACAGCAACTGCATAGAACACTGGCTCAGAGTTGAGCCTACATAAAGCATCTCAAGGGTGGGATTTACTGTTGACAGAAAAAAAACACATTCATTCTCTGAGTCACAGTTACATGTGCTGTATTGCTTTTGAGTGACGGCTGCTAGTTAACTGGCAGATTATCCTGGTGTCGTTTCTCTGGATCTGTTCGTGTCAATCACACTTTGAACTGGGACTAATTATCCTGGGGCCTCGTGGTTTTTTAGAAATGTATTTCACAGTGGGGTGTCCCTCCAGCCACAAATCAACCAATAAAATGCTTAAAGGTTCTGTCTGACTCATGTTCCCACGAGTGTGAAGCTATTGAAGTTGTTGACATCAGTGTAGGATGGCATGCAACATCTGATTGAGCAAGCCGGCTAGGGCTAAACGATTTTAGGAAAATATCTAACTGCAAACTTTTCTGATAGATATTGTGATTCATATTGCACCAAAATGTTTAATATTTACTCTGTAATAGATTTAACATGTTATGGAGAATTACCACGAGATACAATCAAAACTAACTGCTAATAGTCCACATTTTTCAGTTCCCTCTCATCTTCTTGTGCAGCTCTCAGAAGGCAACCTGACTGAGGTATGAGCAGGAGGGTGTTAATGGACAGCATGTTTCACTATTTGGCCATACATTTGTCACAAAGCTGCCTGTGGTGCTTTTAATAATGCTGATAGCCTGTGATGTGGAGACTTTTTTTTTTACAACAGGCCTTGCACAATATCTTTTGATGTACATCTATTGTCTCAAACCTGAAATACTCCCACACCACCGAAGTGCTGATTTACTTACTGTCCAACACGGCTTCTGGCTCAACTGAGGCCATTTTTCTGAACCACAAATGCCACTCTGCAAATGCAATTCTTTGGGTTTTACATACTTTTTGTTGGCAGGTGTGTATATGGATGCATTGGGCCACCTCTGACTGGCGACCATGACTGCCACACAAGAGGACGGCATGACTTTGTAAAAGCACCAAAAATGAGTTTAAACCCCCAACACACTGCATAATGTCTATCCCAAACTGCAGACTTTCCAATTGGCTAATTGCATTGTTTCAAATTGTGATTTCAATTTGAAACTGTTCAGCCCTGAACCCTGCTGCAAAATCTTCCTTATTAAAGACCATAAACCATTTTGGATACTCGTTAAAAACACTTCCAGTCACCACAGCCAGATGAAACTATCAGAACTGCCATGTTTCAATCACTATTTCCATGCTGTTGCGCCCCCTTCTATAGTTTATGACACCAGCTGTTTATCTTGAGGCACTTAACTTAATATGTGACCGACTATGAGCATCTATTGACATTAGCATCATGGATTTAGTTCCAAGGCCAAACACCACAGTGTTGCTGTGGGCTTTTAATCCAGATGAGAAAGCAGTGCCCAATAACTTGGAGGAGGCGAGTGCTGGATTTGCAGCAAGCAGCTTGTAGTCAGAGGCACTAATACCACTAATCTAAAACTAATAGAGGCATAATGAACAGGAAAAAGACTATTAAATTGTTCATCAGAACTATTTCTGGCAGTTAATCATAAACTAAAATTTCATGACTGACAGCCTGAAGAAATAAACTTGTCTGATACACAATTTCAAACCTTTTCTTGAAAGTTAACAGCCTTCTCTGGGTGTGAATGAGTTCCCTGAACGCTCACCTCTGACCCTGACATGCCAAGTACTAATCTCAGAGTCTAAATTTAAGAATGCACATGTGTTAAAGGCCTGGCTACAGCAGAGCTTAGCAGTAATATAAGACAATGGCACAAAATGACAAAGATCTCAGGAACGTGTAGCAAAAGTGAAAGTGCCGAGAGAGGAATGTTATCCAGTCTAGTGATAAGTAACAGTGCTGCAGTGGAGGGAGCTGTTCACTGATAATGCAGCCAATAAAGCAACGTGTTCAGCTTCACGTCATACTGTTTAAAGGCACTTTATCTAACAGCAGACTGTGAAATCCATTATTGTTATCTCTGAAAGGGGAAGGCCAACCTTTCAGGAAACATTTGGAGTGTGATTTTTAACGTGCTAACCCTGATGTAATGTAATATTGCTTCAAATTTTTAATCTAAATAAAATGTGATACTGTAAATGTTAACAATTACAAACCACTCAACAAGTTAATGACAGACTAACAGCAATGTAATACAAGTAAAGTTACCCTGCCACTTTCAATGGTTCAGACAATTCTTCAGCAACTTTTCATGCAACTATGAGTCAGTCTAGATATTCCATGTCAACAAGTACTATATTACTTACATACCCAAAGAAATATTAGCCTTCAGTCAGAGTTGATACACAGATCCTAGCACCACAATACAATAATGTGGAGGTATTCAGGCTATTTTCAGAGTCATACCACGGAGCTGCCAAAGCAGATAGGCACTCAGAAGGCAAAGGAGCAGCAGATTATGTTCTCAGAACTCCTGTGACTAAAGTCATGTAAAATGAAGTGGGATTAAAGGGTAAAACCCCTCAATTTAGGTAATCCAATATGTTATTCTTGCTGTCTGGGAAAGTCCAAGCAGAACCAAAGAAACACGGCCTGTATTAACACCAAACGCTTCTAGGCCTTTATATCCAATTGCTGCCGTGCAGTTTTCAATCCTAACTGCTGCTCGTCTTTGATGATTGTTTTTAACAAGGATGACACATACCGTTGCCTTTGTCCAATTTCATTCACTATGCGCAAAGAAAAAAATAACTAAGCCAATGTTGGCTTATTGCCAATTATTTAGTATTAGCCTATATGTTTATCAGAAGAAGTAACATTTTGTACACCACAAAAGGAGTGACAAGTTTATTTTAAATTCTAAAATGTTCCAATATATTTGTCTAAACTATTTGTAATAAATTCAATCTAAAAATGTTTTAGTCTATCTTAAAACAGAGATGACAAGTAATAATCTAGTCCTCTTTCTGCACTCTTTCATACGTTCCAAAGTTCATTAAGACCATAAATGAAGTCTGTTTTAGACAAGTTCAGTCAGTATCTCACAGAGTTAAAGTCTTCATGTTACTAATTCAAGCCTCTTATTAACATCAATCAAACATTAGAAGCAGTTTTTGTGTTGAATGAAATCCCCCTCATCACTTGCACAGAAAAAGCTTTAATAAAAAAAGGAACTCCTATCTAGAATACAGAGGTATAATGTTTACAACACACAGTCAGTTAACATGGAAATGTGCAGATATTTTTTAAGTGAATCTATTCTTTTGAAAACTTAAAAAAGAAATTTACCCAAGCATTTAAATAAAAACTAGATTATGGATAAAGATTTTTACTACCCTCTGATTTATCATTTTAATATTAAACTGTTATCACATGTGAGTAGGGGTGGGAGAGTTACAGTAGTTATATTGAAAATATAGAAAATTTAATTTCGAAACTTTATGGATAAAAGACAAAACCATAGTTCTGCATCTCACTTATACTAAACACCTAGAAACCCAATTCAGTTTATAAAAGCAGCCTGTCCCACAGATTTACAGCACTGCCTGCAATGGACTAAAGCAACCAGATCCATTACAGGAATAGCCTCTATAAAAAGATATAGCAAATCTGTAGACAAATTCCGGTCTGATGTTTTATATATCAACTTATGGCCCCACCCTACACGTTAGAAACAAGATAGAATGGGGATATTTTCAGCTTTAGTGTGAACACAGCCTTGGAGGTGCCGTAAATAAACTCCCAGACTGTATATATGATCCAAATGCGTGGCACGTCGGTGCTGCTTGTGTAGGATTTCAGGCGCGTGCAACACATGTGTAGCAACGGGTCCAAGAGTGATTTAATTAAAGATCCCTCCGCCTGGTGCATAGGGTGGGACGCACCCGCTCTCATTAACAGGGATCAGCACGGGAACGCTGAACATGTGCCATTTTTTTAATGGAGGGATATTGAGTTTCTACTCCTGTTCTACTAATAATAACGGCACGACAAGCTTTTACTACAGAACAATCAACTGTTGCCCCTGTGTTGCATTTTGACCCCTGGAGACACATAAAGAGGAGAGCTGCAAAGTGAGTTATTTATACAAGATTAGAAATGTGTTCACAATTCTGTTATCTAAAAAGCACCACACTGCCGCTCTAGTGAATGTTCTATACAGCTCTGCATGTGACAGTGAGTACTCTATATGTTGGTTAGACACTATAATGACCATTACGTCTCCCACACAGTCCACTGAGAAACCACATTCCAGTGCAAATACCTATGAAATTCTTCCACAGAGGAATGTCTAAGTGTGCAAACCTATCCTTTTAAAAAGCAGTGAGGGCGAACTAGCAACAATGATCTGCCTCAGCTTGTTACAAGCACTGGTGCAAAATGGAGAGAGAAAAAAAAGATCTGGGGTCTTTCTTCCTGTGTGTATTCAGAGTAAATGCAGCATGTCAAAGGGGGGGATTTATTACGTCCCCAAAGAAAAACATTCTCCCGATGATGAAAACATGATTGGGCGACCTGGGTAGCCCAGCCTAACTTCTGCTCCTCTGTCACAGTAATTACCCTTGGAGCCCTGTGGCATCCGACCTTGGTGAAAAAGACCCCGGGAAAAGAGAGGAGCCACAAATATCAACAAAAGACACATTTTGAGGCGAAAAGGATGCGACCTGGGAGAGCCCGGCTCCCTGTCCATCACTCGGAAGTGTTGTGAATGGCTACAAAAGCCCCCAGAGTGAGACTTTGTGGGATTTCAACGTTGCCAAGAGCGAACGCCACATTGCCTTGCCAAGTATTAGGGAGAAGACAAGAAAATCCCCCCCACACGTAGAGAAATATCAACAAAACTGGAGCATAAAGGCCACATTCACGGGTGCACAAAGCCACAGAAGCTGGATGGTATAGGGCTAGAGGGAGTGTATTATGTAGCACCGATGCCATAAGGTCTGAGGCTGAGGTGGAAGTAAGCTCTGTGCTTTACATTCCAAGAAAAGGGGCACACAAGTGTGACTCTGGAGGGAAAATACAGTTGCCCTGTGCCTTAATCTATCATTCCGACTGTCATTCTATCCACTGTGCATTGCCAAGTGAATTAAAAACACTTTAAGAAGCTCAATGAGCGCCTTTTGTATCCCTTTATCTTCTTGTTCCAGAGCCTTTGTGGGCAACGTTACGCATCACTGCATAAGTAATGTCTTGAAAGGCTATTTGGAAAAGAAATATCCGCTCATCGGATTCACATATCCTCTGACCGTGAGGCATTCAAAGTAAAACTGTGTTTGACTCCCGAACAAATAAAAAGCTTAAAATCAGTCAATTCCATGCTTGCAGTTGAAGAATTTCTTCTGAAACCTAACACATTAAACATACACATAGAGGTTCCAAGAAGGCGTCTATTGAGATAGACAGCGCCCTATGTCTTCATTGGTTAATACTACTTTTAGATTTTAATCCCAAATAATGTGATTTTTCGGTCATTGTGGTACTGATGTCAGCAAACATCTGACAGCTTTGAGGTGAAAACTGAAACTAAGTAAACTAATAAATGTCCCAAGTGTTTTTGTTAGTACAGCCATGTTCCTCAAGTCCACTGCTTGGGGTCATCCCTATGTTCCCCCTTTTTAAATAAAAGGGTCCTATGTTCCCCATTTTTCCTAAAAAGGGTCCTATGTTCCCCGGTCACATACAAAGCGAGGAACATAGGACCCTTTTGGGGAAAAGCAGGGAACATAGGACCCTTATTTAGAAAAAGGGTCCTTTGTTCCCCGGTCCCATACAAAGCGGGGAACATAGGACCCGGGGAACATAGGATCCGGGGAACATAGGTACGCTCCCCAACAGGAGTCACATTAAAGCGGCACTAATCTATATTTTTATATGAACAATGGATCATATAAAAATATATATGGATCAGGTGACGTGTAACACGAAAAAGGTCGCTCGTAGTAATCACCCCACAAAGAATTATCGCTCAATTCTCCAGTTCCTCAGAGCTTTACTGAGCCCTTCAGCATCTTTTAGTGCATTGTTTTGGTTTTATGGCCCACAAATGAGCAACTAGCTGCTACCACTACAAGCCACAGGAGCTGGTGGAAACCACA
>OMNN01030799.1:0-13301 GCA_900302755.1 Chromis chromis
AACACACACACACACAGCGTAGATATACTATTAGATTATCATATTCTTATTTAGAGTTAAGTTCTGATGTGCACATCTCTCGTCCTCTGCCTTATCAGTTAATATGTTTTTAATTAATATTTTTTTAATTGATAAACTAGTAATCATTACCGTATTTTTCGGACTATAAGGCGCACTTAAAATCCTTTAATTTTCTCCTTATAATCCAGTGCGCCTTATGTATTAATTCTGGTTGTGACCTCGAACCGATTTTATGTGGTACACGACGCTCAAAAATCTGTCAAAACGTTTTAGTATGACTTTGGTAAGCTACGAAGCCGCACCGCTTGATGGATTGTCGGAGCATTACGGCTACCGTAGTCAGGAGCCTCGCGGAGTAATACGTACTGTGCTTCAACATAATATTATGGTGTGTGTATAAGGACCCCGAAATGGCACCTGTTAAGAGACATGCTTATGAAGCGGATTTCAAAAAGTGAGTGTATTGTTTTGTATTTTATGTGTTACAACTGAACAATGTTAAAAGTTATTGTGAATAAGTTGAATAAAGTTTGACTTATCTGACTGTTTTGTTTTGCTTAATGCGCCTTATAATCCGGTGCGCCTTATAATCCGAAAAATACGGACATGTTTTGTAGTTTTGACTCAAACTGATTTGACAGCTCCAGTTTCTAAATATATCATAGATGAAACACAAGTTGATAAGCCATGATGAATTGCAGAAGTTTAAACTAGCCAGCATGAAATTAGTGTTTACTGGTTAAGCCTTAATTAATTTAAATTCCGAAAGAGATATTTCTTTGCATTAGCCTTTTGACGCTTGATCATTTTCTCCACTTTTATTCACACTAATTTCATGCTGGCTAGTTTAAACGTCTGCAGTTCATCATGGCTTATCAACTTGTGTTTCATCTATGATATATTTACAAACTGTAGCTGTCAAACCAGTTTGAGGAGTAAACCGGTATAATGGACAGTAAGGACACCATAGCCCACTCCAAAATCTACAAAGAAAGACCAGTAATGAAAACCAGAAGAAAGATTGTGTAGCTAAATTAATACATACATTATAATGAATAACCAACTGTTCATTTTTAATATAGTTAGTTGTTAATTCAATGTTAAAATAAACCAACTGCACTGCAACTGATTTGAGATGTTTCATGTGTTTTGACTGCCTGCGCTTCAGTAAAAAGTGCCTAATTTTTCCTGGAGTGTCTTTAATTTAACTGTATAATTAATCATGGGGCCTCAAACAGACTTGAATTTTCCAGACGCCTCCCTCAAGTTCTAGTTAATTTTCTACTAATTTAAAAAACATCACAAGGTCTTTGAGCCATAGAGATGCGTTTGAGTGCAAATGGTTACTTCCACTTCCAGGGATGCAAAGGCAATACTGTCCTTTGTTTTCCTTGTAATCATTGGATGTCCTGGTAATACTTGAAAAATAGCAATTTCTGCAGAAGGTGTCAACTCAGTTTTTAAGGCCTCAGAAAGATGTTAGGACCTAGCTGCTCAGCAACCTTGGAAAATGCGTGTTATGTTTGTTGGAGACGTTGCATCTGCTGCAGGTGACTGACACTGGAATTTATATGGGAGAGTTTGGATTGTTTAAGATAGGTGTGATGGATAACCTTAAATTGTATCAGGTTGAGCATGGAACTAGACGCACTGTCTTTTAGTCGAATTAATGCATCATCCCAGTCACTGTCATAATAATAATGGATCATCATGCTTCGGGTTAGATTTTAAATATTTTACATTTCACAGTGTTTTTACTTTGAAGTTTTGCTTCTGTTAACTTAATTATTCTTCCTCCCCGTTTTCCTTTGATGCACAGAAGACTGTAAGCAGTCATAAAGCCTAACCACACAGTGGCTTGTTGTTCTTTGTATTTCAAAACGTGTGAATTCGGCACCAGTCAGACTCTTAACAGTGAGATGTAAGTCCATAAAAACATAGGACCAAAATAACACAATATATGATGACGCAGCCACAAACTTTCTTCTCTCTGGCAGCATAATAGGTGAAACATTACTCTGTTGTTGTTTCCATCACTTGAAAAACATCCAATTACATTTACAAAGCGCTGGTGTTTTCCTCGTTACAGCTCAGATTCTTCAGAAGGAATAAAATCAGGGCCCATTTGCAACAAAGATATGAGGTTATTTCTGGGAGTGCTTTTTTCAATTTAATAATTGATTAAAGGAAGTGATTTGCGAAACAAGTCACGTTTGCAGTAGTAGTACAGTAGCAAATTCATTGTGAATGGTATATTTTGGCTTCGGTTTCCCACTTTACTGCCCAGAATTACAGAATGTTTTGATGGATGTTTTGGTGTGCATCATCTGCCTTCTGCTTTTTAGGACAGTTAGGAGATGGTGTTCCCGCCTGCGATTGGATTGCTTGTTCTGTTGGTACTGACAGCAGTTCATTTTTACATCAGCGCTGTAAAGTCAAGCTTTGTAGACTGGAACACCTTATTAAAGACTGAGCCTCAGACAGTCGGCTTAAAGAAATGACTGCCCACAGCACTTCTCTCACACTGAGTGCAGGGGAGAGTTCAAGGTGGCATAAAGAGTCGCAGAAAAGATCCATTCACATTTTTATGAGATGGGATTTTTAGCTGACAGTATTTGTCACAACTACATAGAAACAACTATAGCCATTGTGCATGAAAAGTCACTGGTATGCTTTGTTTAACATCCTGTTCCCATTTGCCCCTTTATATTCAGCTTGTAATATATATATAAACACTACAATAATGTAGTTGTCAATGGATGCAAGGACATTTTAAGGGTTTATTTGTGAACAGTGAACAGTAGCTCAACCACGTGGTGCTGGTATGCAAACAAAAATGACAATATAGGAAAACAGATGTTATAATGTAGTAATATTGTCTATATATTCTCTGTATAGGAAACTTTCTGATAAATACTGTACATTTAACACGTGTCAACATGTCCTCACAGCTGCGTACAACTGGTTTTTTGTAGGTCGTAACATTTATTAAATGCTTATGTTGATGTTATTTCACATTTCAAGTTGCCTGTAGCGGCTTTTACACAGGTTAGTAGTAATCGCATTGCTTTGCAGATGACTAACCAGTGATAATGAGGCAGTACACATGCAAACATTTACAAACAGTTTGAGGCCAGTGCACATGAGAAGTAAAATGTTTGTATGCAATTGATGAAAACGCTAAAATGGAACTAGGATTATAATAAATAACATAGATAAGAGGGAATTAAACACAGAAACACTACAAAAGTAGCCAAGTATCATGAATAATTGATGGAAAACATTCTAAAGTCAGGTTTAAAGGTTTGGCTTTTAATTTTATGTTTAAAAATGTTAGCATTGTCAGATCCCAGGGCAGGCTGTTTCAATAACTCAGAGCGTAAAAAAACAAAAGCTGCCTCACCAAATAGTCTGCATTTGTCAGTTTCCTAATCCCTGGGTGGAAAGAATTTTCTTTCAGAGCATCGGCCAACAGTATAGTAGTCAAGAGAAAGTCCTGGATTTGCATAAACATTGATTGAGAGGTGTGAAATGTATTTGTGGCTCCTCTAGGAGTGTAGTCCATGTTTTTATTAATGAAAAAGAGAGGTTATAATATATTATTGATTTCTTTTTGCAGCATTATAGTTTGCCTGCTGTTTCAAACAGAGTTTGATATCCTGCCTATAGAGACTCCCAGGGTTGATGTCTGGGAGATAAGTAAATTCTTGCCTTGGCTTGGATTTCACTTGTTATTTACGTTCACAGCCGCCAGATCTAAATTTGGCACCAGACCTGCAAATCCTTAAGGTGTCATTTATACAGGCGAGGTTAACAACCGGCTTCTAGCAACAGCAAATGCCACCTCCTCAGCATCAGCTGCGGCAGCGTTTGTCTCAGCGGTCAGTGCTATTTGTACACAGTCTTACTTAATATTGATTCACTGGCTTGTGCCAAGTCAATTCTCCGGCTGTAGAGTGGAAAATGAAGTGGTCACAAAAAGACGAGAATTGCAGCAAAGTGAGCTGCTCGACGGAGCTTTCTCACAGATCTGGAAATAGTTTGGCACATCTTTAGCGGTATTGCAAAGTCTCACAGAATGTGATGCATAAAAGCTGAAGTCTGGAAAAGTATTTTAGCACATAAAAAGTGAAAAATGCCCTGGATTCGTGGTTAGGTAGTTTGATTCTATTGATTTCACATGAATCTCACTGAGGTCTGATACAAGTGGAGATGTGACGGGTTAGATTTACAGATGAGACATTTGTTTTGGTTTTGTTCCCTACCCTGCACTGAGACATCATTAGTTTACCCATCTGCTCTCTCGGCTCTGTGTGCACTGGATTAAGGGGCTTCCCTGCCCGCGCTGGCCGACTCTAACAGATTATTTACCCATAAAGCTCTTTCTTATTCCCTACTGAATGTCTGAATGTGTATTATCTTCGCAGCATTATCCACATACAAAACAAACGGTCCAACACAGTATCAGAGAAACACACTGCAAACCGATTCCTAAAATTATAGTCAGTTGTAGTCAAGGTCAGACAAGCTTTGTCTGAGCTCTGTGTACAGTCACTGATGGGCAACAGTGCTTAAACCTAATCGCTGTTTGGCGCGTGTCAATATCAATGCACTTAAACATGATTTTTACTACTTAATAACAGAAAAAAAACACATTCTTCATGTAGTGTATGAGC
Organism: Chromis chromis; assembly: GCA_900302755.1. Lineage (NCBI taxonomy): Eukaryota > Metazoa > Chordata > Actinopteri > Pomacentridae > Chromis > Chromis chromis. Next base: position 4,698 of record OMNN01030799.1, read on the forward strand.
TGGAAATCTGTTATTCTTTTTTCTGCTAAGCTGTTTGCTAGTTTATGCTGTAAAGATGCTGTGTGTAGCATGTGTTGAAAAGGTTTTGTTCAGTTCTCTGTTCAGTGAAATGAAACGGGAAATAATTTAGAGTGAAGCTGGTGAATGCAATAACGGTATATGGCCAATTCCTACTTCTTATTTAAGTGTTATTTTTGTCGTCTCATCGTTGACTTGGTGATGCATCTCCTATAAATGTCATGCAGTATAATGAATCACAGACTCTTTTCCCTCGTGGTGAATGTATTCCGACAGTCTATGAAGTGTAAATGTATAAATACAAGAATTTCTATGGTATCGTGACTCACCCAGTGCTTCACATCCCTAATCTCCAGTTATGATTTATCTACATGTTCTACGCTTTGCATGTTGAGTTTTCTCTTGGGCTTCTTGTAATAGGATTCACTAAGTGGTCTTTTTTTTTTCTTGGCTTTGGATTTTTACACCAACCAGCCATAACAGTACTGTAACTCTGAAGTGGGGGTACAAATAAGGCTGCTACTAATCAAGTATTTTTGATATATGTTAGTTTGCTGATATTATCTCCAAGGTGACAGCTTCGTTGGTCTTATTTTGACCTACTAAAATAAAATATAAGCAGCAATTGTTGCATTTTACAAGCTGCAACCAAAGAATCTTTGACATTTTTGCCTCCAAGATGTCTCGTTGTTCATCGGAATAGTTGTTGAGTGATTTTGTGTTGATCAACCAATCAGTTAGTTCGTTAACCTTATCAAGTCTAGGTGCAACTATACAATAATTTCGTTATACGTTAAATGGTCTGCACTTATATAGCACGTACTCAAAGCGCTTTACAACGTGTTTCTCATTCACCCATTCACACACACATTCACACACCAATGGCAACAGACCTCCATGTAAGGTGCCTGCCTGCCATTGGGAGCAACTTCGGTTCAGTGTCTTGCCCAAAGACACTTCGGCATGCGGAGTGGCGGGGGATTGAACCGCCAACCTTGCGATCAGTGGACAACCCGCTCTACCATCTGATCCACAGCCGCTACGTTACATCTAATACATTATTTTTTAAAATCGTGATGAAAAAAGGTTAATTAAAAGTCACATTCTTTCTTTCTTTTTTTAAAAAAAAATTGAATTTACTGTTCAAACGCCACAAATATATAGTTAGCATGGATGGAAATGAGAAATCCTTTGTAAGGAGCTTTAACCTGTAATTTTTATTTATATTTTAGCAGTTGTCATCAGTTACATGTTTTTGTAATTTTACTAATTGATTGATGGAATTCATGGCCGCACTGCTCTAAAGTAATGATCTCTTTGATGTGTATTGTCTAAAACACTTTAACAGCCCCTGGTAGACAAAGCTAATGCGCTTTTCTCAGCTGAATAGGTTAGTCTCAAAACATTATTGAATATACTGCTCACTATAAAACTAGCCAGTTGCTGTTTACTTTCCTAAATTGCCTCTTTCTCTTGCCGTTTGTGTCACCTAGCCGACATTTGCATACTCTTACCTCCTTGAAGTTGTGTTTTAAACCAGCCATCTGCTTCAGTCAAAGCTCACTAGCCTCTTCTTCTGATTCCCTGAGCTGCAGCTTGTATCTGGGCAGTCATTATTCCCCATCCTCAGCTGCCTGTAAATTATTGCTACATAACAGCAGTTTTTTTTTTCTTCTTCTTGTGCTTTGACATCTGCCTGCTCGGATTAGCAGGCTACTCCCGCTGCCGTGAAATCTTCGACGTGCCACGAGATGATTAGGAAGTAATAATGGGTGTGAGGACTAATGGCCTCCGCGAGGAGTGTGCGACTGTGTGTGTTTGTGTGTGTGTCCTGCCCTCCGTCCTCCTCATTTCTTCCTCTCTATTAGAAGTGAATATGAGGTAGACTGAAAATCTAGGCCAAGGTGAGAGAGGGAGCCTAGACAGATGAGAGAGGAGCAAATTAGTCTCTTTCGACTCCCTCTCCTGCCGCTCTCTCCCCTCTATGCTGCTGTCACACTTTCTCCCTCTTTCCCCCCCTTACCCCTCCTCCCATTTGCCCCCCTAAACCCTCCCTTTCGTCTCCCCCCTTCACTCTCGCGGCTCCATTTTGCGTCAGCTGCAGCCAAGCAGGCAGCCATTGCACACAGAGGGGGAGAAACATTCATTGCCTCTTCCCTGCCTCATCTGTCTCTTTTATGCTGCTCCATAGCGTTGCCCTTTTTTCCCTCTCTTATGATCTATTTATCCTTTATTCACAGAGGTAGTTCTCAAGAGATTGAGAAAAAAAATCTATTTTTCAGCAGAGATTTTATCAGTTTGTGCAGTTCACACAGCATCCTTCCCCTCCCCTCCTTCTTTGCTAAGATCAGGCTTTGTGTGCTGCAGAGAACGAGCGTACAGTAGTTTGTGGCATTAACAGATGGCTGTGTGTTGGTGAGAGTGTGTGTTTGTGCGGCAACACGACTACGTGTCTGACTGGGACTTTCTGTGTCGGATGGGTAATCTCCCGTGTGACATAATCATAATCTGGTTAAACCAGACGGCCACAGTTGGCCTCAAGGCTGCTGCACATTATAAGGCCAAGGCTCTTTGGTCTCAGTATGTATGGAGGCTGGCAGCATGATAAAGTGCAGTTATTGTCTTGGTGGTTCGACTTGTAGTTGTGGCCCAGAGGGACCGTCTGTGGTTCAAGCTCACAAGTCAGGCTCCGATTGGCCTTCATTGTGGAGAGGCTTTAACGGCTTAAGAGCTTGCTGATTTTTATGTGCTGCAGTTGAGAGTTGTGTGACATTCCTACTATTTGTTTTGACTCGATTAAAAAGCCGGGGCTTATTCCCACACTTGTCAGAAGAACAAAAACAACATAATGAGAACTTCAGTTAATTAAATTAGATTAAATCAACTTATTCAGACCTCAGAAACCAGCTTTTTTCAACGAAAAAGCTTGGAAAATCCACTTTACACTGCCTGCATTGCATCACACTGCAGACAAACAGAATTACCAACCCTCTGGCAAACATAGTGGAGCATTTACCAGCTCAAGTGCCTGATTTTTATTTATTTCAGCTTACTACTATATGAGAACAACAGAACAATATTTATTTTTGAAACAGCAGCATATTAGCTTGGAAAATTAGCTGAACAGCTGATCTGTTATAAAACACTAATCATCAGCTAATTGATTCATCTACTTGTTTCAGCTCAAGTGCAGTCAGAAGTAATCAATAGCTGCTTTTACAAGATTATACTCCTTAAATGTAAAGCTTTAGAAATATTTGTCCATGCACAAGTTTCTGGTTCTTATAATGTTGATTTTCCTCTTCGGCTTCATGTAATAGAATTATCTTGTACTTGACTTTGTAGCGTTACCCCAACATAATAAGAGTTAATAATACCGCAACGCTGAAGTGAGGATACAGGTACGGTTGCAACTAATATATATTTTCATTCTATGTTAATATGCGTATATTATCTTATTAATTAACTGATTTATCACTTGGCCTGTGAAATAAATGGAAAAACTCCAATATGACAGCTTAATTGGTGTTATTTTTTACCAGTGAAACCCAAAATATAAGCAGAAATCCTCACATTTTAGAAACATTTTTGCTTGCAAGATGTCTAACTGCTAAATAGATGCTGGTTGATTTTGATTTTGTTGATCAGTCCATTAATTGACTAATTGATTGACCTCATCTGGTTTGGATGCAACCACACCAATTATTTTGTTATTCCTTGAATCATTTACATTTATTATATGATTTTTTTTTTTTTAAATCAGTTGTCAAAAATATTAAAAGTGGGATTTATTTAATTGAGTGTTCAAATACCACAAATATGTGTATTTACAAGATTATACTCCTTAGAAGTAAAGGTTTTCACGTATCTGTCAATGTTATTTTTTCCTCTTGATAACTCAACACTTGAGATTTGTAATTACATCTTATTCATTTGTGGCTTCCCATGTCTGGCAATAAACACAACAGAAGAAAAGGAGTGCAGTTGTTGCAGTACAGTGATTTGAGTAGCAAACAATAATGTCCTAAATGTGTATATTTCCCATCTTCTGAGGCACCCTTTAGTGAAACGCTGCTATAATGTAGTTTAAAAGCAATATGGATGATTAAGTCGTGGCTGGCATGGTTGCTCTTTACTACATTTATCTTGTATCAATTTCAACTAAAGGTTCTTGAACTGTGCAGAAAGGAAGTAGGTGTATTTCAGTTATTTTCTCTTGGGTTGCAAAGGCATTGACATCACTGTATTGCTGTTTTAATTTGAACTGACAGGTGTTAATGCATCACATGAGCTCACACACCTCTGCTATTTTGCAGTTGATTCCTATGAAAATGTATCACAAAATGCAATCACAGAACTGTCTTGAGAGAGTGTTTGAGATGTCATGTCTGTTTAGGTGCCAGCTCACGTAAATTGAAGGCATTGTTTGTACATGATTTATGTGTTTGGCCTGTTGAAATTTCCTGTTTGTAGTTGGTTATTGGTGCAGCATGTGCAGGTCATACAGGTTAGTGCCTGCTGTTATCATTGTCTGTTTCTGTTCCTTTTTTTTTATTTTTTACAAGCACAGTAGTTCTACAAATGCTTACTCCTCTAATGTATTGTTTCTTGACTTCCTTTCTGGCATTGCCTCAAATGCTGTGCACTGAGTAGCAGTCATTTCATCTTGTACTTCACACGCCAACACCTGGCACGCTGGGAATATGAGTTCAAGACATCGTGTTGCACATTACAAGATGAAGTTGGTTTGTGGATGTATATATGCATGTTTTTCTTTTCTTTTTTTAATGTGTGTTTTGACTTTGTCTATTTACACCTCGCTACACATATACTCACAAAGAACTGTGTTTCCATCCCGGTTTGAAGCCAGATGATTTCGTTAATTTAGAAAACACAGAAACAAAAGTGCAAAAGGAAAGTTGCACACAATAGGGGGTTTGCATGAAAGCAAAACTCAGCAGGAGCCAAAACTTTTCAGTTCTTTGTCATAGTGGTTAGTTAATTAAAAATAATGGTAGGGTTTTTGTGTATTTTCACCACCATGAAAAAAGACATCTGCTCAGCTCTCTTCATTTTCTTCTTCTTACTTTCTAGCATGAATAAGCCACTTCTTGCAGACGTACCACACATTTTAACCCAAGATGTTCACACTTTCCAAACAGTATTTGTGTCTCATTTTGGCCATCATGCCCCACTACCTTCACTCCTCTGATGTATTTTGCAGATTTAAACTATGAGACAGCCAGTCTGTTGCAATCAGATAACAGCATGTTGAAGAAGCACTACCCTATCTGATGCAGGCTTAAACATTTATCAGTTAAAAAAGCATAGCTTGTGCATGGTATGACAAGTTGAAAGTCTTAGATGACTGAAATATTTAACACTGGCATGTTTTACTAATCTCACTGTTGCATAGATCTCATTGGCCCTGCAGCTGCAGAATGTTAAAACTGAGTCACTTATTCAGAGTTGAACTGTTGACTGGATGTTGGCCTCTCGCCAGAGTGTTTTGTAGAACAGAAAAGTCCTCAAATTTACTAGTTTTCCTCCAGTGGTTTGTAATTGCAGGCGCTGTGCTATTATATTTAATTATAGAAGTTCATCATATGTCAGTTACAACCACCGATTCCCATTCACTGTGCTGCGAAGTCATTCCTGTGAGCACTTCTCCCTTAATTACATTTGTGCTGTAGCTTACAGCTTTTCACTGAGCCTCACAAGCATGATGCCTATGACCTTGGCCAATTGATTTAGTAAAATTAAAAATGCACAGTTTGACTACAGCAGGGTTAAGGTTAAAAACCTACTAGAAAAACAGTTTTTGAGGTTGTCAGTTTTCGATTTCTGTCTTTATTTTCTGCCGAAGCATACAAGAAGCTGTCTTTCCTATTTCCAGCATTTTTTGTGCTCTTGAACAGGATTAATTGAAATCCTTTCAAAAGCACAGGCATATTTTATAATATTAAGGCTTCTTAATTTAATTAGCTGTCAGTGGAGAACCAGCCATTGCACTCTATCGTGCACAGTTCCTCAGTTGTATATTAAACATCAGTCCAACACAAGAACTTAAATGCTGTAAAAACAATGCTTGATTATTCTTCGGTCAAGTATTTTATTTAAAGTCAAGGTCAAGTTTATTTAAATAGCACATTTTAAAACATCGAGGTTTGCCAAAGTGCTGTACAATCTAGGAAGCAGTAAAATATTAAAATACAACTATAATATTAGAAAAAACACAATATTAGAGCACACAGTTCACAAAAATTAAAATGTAACAATAAAAACAAGAAAATAAAGTGCACAATAAGCACAAAATTCAACAAACAGTCCGTTTGTTTTTATCAGCAATGCTCTGCTCAATATGAGTCGAAAGCCAGTGAGAAGAGACGAGTCTTCAGCAACGACTTAAAGCTCTCAAGAGTCTGGGCAGATCTAATACACAATGGTAAGCTATTCCACAATTTAGGGACAGCCACCGCGAAGGCTCGGTCGCCTTTGGTTTTGAGTCTAGATATTGGGACGTCTAAAAGCAACTCATTTGATGACCTCAGTGCTCTCTGGTGCGTGAACATGGATGAGTTCGACTAAGTACTGGGGGGCCAGACCATTCAATATCTTAAAAACAAACATCAAAATCTTTAAAAAAGACTATACACTACAGCACTTTGTATTTGTACTAAAAATAGATTATTTGGTAAAATAAATAGTTTGACAGTAGTTCTTAACATCGCTGGCCATAGTAATATAATAATGATAATGTTGTTATCTGGGGCTGCAACTAAGGGTTGTTTTTTTTGTTAATTGATCTGACAATTAGTGTCTCAACTTTACCAACACTTTTCCCAGAGCCCAAGGTAATGTAGCAGCGAATTCTCCCATTAAACTATCTAGAACCAGCGAATCAAGGTTGCTTTTGCTTGACAAGTTATTTAAACTATTAAAAAGTAGTTCACGCTTTTCTGCCAACACATTGTTTCAGCTCTATTACGAACCTTATTTAAGATCACAAAGTAAGAAGTACGCAGTGATATCGTGATTTGCTCACAAGCTCAGAACAACACAAGTAGCTGTCTGACTTAATTACAGGCTTTTTGTCTTAAGTACACACATACTATAGATGTCTGGAGGGCTGTATGACACCTAACCAGGTGGTTTACACATTTTTTCCTTGTAAATTTCAAGTCTTTTTCCTTCAGGCATTTGAGGGGGAAAAAGCTATTTTCACTCCTCACAGACATCATCAGTCTATTAAAGCCTTTTTATATCAACATTTTTTATTTGTATCTGCTGTAACTCAAGCTCAAAGCACATTAGCTCAGCTCCCGGTGCATTCAGGACACCATGCCACTTTGACCTGCCGCCTGGAGGATTGACCCTCTCATTTTCCTATCATGGGATGATCCCTCTGGTCACCGGGTCCACCAAGATTCAAGTTAATTGAATCCATTTAAATCCATCCAAGCTAAGCTACTCTGCTATCCTCGAGCGGCCAGCATTCACACCCTCTTGAGGGTCTCGAGTGAATTGTAAGACACCTCACTCTGCCTCTTTACAACATCTTAATGCTGTCATAAAGAGTGGTGTTAAAGGTGCATTGCCGGAGACCACAGTCTGACAGGAGGGAGAGGAGATATGGAGTGTGGTTTACGGTTACAGATAACTGCTGAGGCTGATTTGGGTCAAACTCTCCTCAAGCCGAAAGTGTCAAGATGAATTGTTGTTGAGAAAATAATGAGCGGTGAATGGCCGCGGCGTAGAAAATTACTTCATTTGAGGTCTCCACTGGTGATGTTGCTACGGAAACCAACATCATAAGTGCTTTGCGGGGTTTAACTTCAATTTGTGCAGACAAAATGGTCAATCAGTTTTTATTAAGTCAGCCTGCCACAATGTTGTCCAGACCACTTTTTGAATACAGACACAGAGAAAGGTGGAAAAGTTAATCCACTTGAGCCACAGCTCAGTGTAACATCGACTCAGCAAGTCAGCTGCTGTAGTGTACAGAGACTGGAGAAACAAAGTTAAGCAGCTTTAGCGTGTGCCAGTCAGCTCTGCAGAGTGGTGCATTCGCTGAGCTTACAACTGTAATATAAAGAAGAGAAAAATTCCTCTCCAGTTTGCGCTCAGTTAAGTAAGCCAGTGGACAGTGTTCTGTGTAGTGGCTTTTGCTTGTACCCAGCTTTTGTTTGCATCAAGGCCAGCAGTTTTGCTTTGCTAATGGGCTCGTGGCTTCCAGTCTGCCTACAGGGCTTATTAATGTGAGGTTACATATAACTTTTGACTTTTACATGTTTCAGAGTTGAAGTATGGAAACCCTGAAGCCTGCAAATGTGTTGTTTTTAATATGTGGCAGCATTTCTATGGAAAGAGATCACTTTTTATTGCTGATAAGATGAACTTCGAAAGCAATGGTTACACCACTCCTTCAGTTTCACAGCAGATTTAGGTTCTAAGTACGTATTCTGTTGAATCTCTTTAAAAAAATCCTGTTTATCGCTTCGTCTTTGGAATATATATTTGTTATTATATTTATGGATGTTGCATGTGTTGCTCTGCATTTATAATGAAATTGCTCTATTGACCCTT
>OMNN01030799.1:23699-72723 GCA_900302755.1 Chromis chromis
GCAAACTAATGTTGTTAAAGATTTATTTTTGGCCTTTATTAGACAGGACAGTGGATAGAGTCGGAAACGGGAGAGAGTGGGGAAGGACATGCGGTAAATGCCCGAGGTCGGACTCGAACCCGGGTCAGCCGCTACGTCTCTGCATGTGGGTCACGCGACACAACCATTAGGCTATCGGGGCGCCCTTTTAGCCATCTCTTTGGCTCCTTTTGGATCAGAGCAGTGGTTGCATTTAAATTTAGCTTGGCCGCATTGTAAATGTGGCCTCTACCTCTGAATTAACATAATGCAAGGTTGATTAAATGCAACCTTAAGGTGGCTCTTCCCGTCACCTGCCCAAGAATTAGCAGCATCATGAATGTTGTCCATAAAAGAGGAAACACCAAGTTCATTTTACTTTCATGCGGAACATCATTATAGATTTTTTAGGGAGAGAGAGAGAAGCCAATCTTACAGCAACTTTTACCAACACTGGAAGACTCTTACAAGACTCTTAAAGTCAGAATTCATGGAGCACTGACTGGTTCTGTAACTGGTCCCGTTCTGTTCTGTTCTCCCCCCTCACTGTGGTCCCTCCTGTCTCCACTCAGCCAATCAAATATGCCATCACCGCCGGGCTTATGACCCACACTAGTTGCTATAGCAACACCGGCCTGCCTCCTAGAGAACATGTCATGCATGTTAAGTGGTTCTCAGATGCTCGCTCGTTGTCTCTCTGTCTTGTGTTCGCTCTTAAGTAGACACACACACACACACTTGTAGACGCAGAGGATAAAATGACTCGGCACACCGCAGATAGTTATCATTAAGGGTTTGTTTAAGTGTTTCTGAAGCAGCTCTCACAACTGCACCGCCCAACCTTTGTCTGTTTAAGCATGAGTGGCTACAGTTCCGTGCTGAATATCTTATGAAGTGTACCAATGTGTAGATGTAGACAAAGATGTACTGTCCTGTAGCAAAACCTGTATAAAGGTTTGTACTGTTTTGTTACTTATCCATGATATTCACCTGTGCATGCCTGAAAGCAATGCCAGACAACTTCTCCACCATAATATCTTCCAGTCAACCTCAGATCCTCAAGCCTCATTAAGAAAGTTGTAATGCCTGGTGTACGATTTTTGAAACATTTTCAATACATGCCCAACAAAATCCCTTTTGACAAACATAATTAGTTTCAAACAGAGAAGTTTTTATCTAATCTTATATGGCTCTAAGCTCCTAATGTTCCCCATAAACCAGACAAAATATTAGCTCAGGCTTTCCGTTTGAAGTAGCTTCATAAAGTTTTATTATTCTAACTGGGCTGCAGTTCAGTTTGGTAATTTATTTATGAAATCCTCGGTTCAATATAAGCCGGGTTAAAGTTTCTCAGCAGTTTTTATAGAGATCAACCTCCCCTGATCCTGTTTGACATCGTTCGAGATGAAATGTACACTTGCACACAGTGTGCCTCGCCAGCTGGAATGTCAGAGCAAATGTTTTGAAGTGCTTCAAGTAGAGAAACTGCCCTCCAGCCGGATACCTGCCGCACAACCGTTTGCATTTATATTGCCAGAATTAAAATCCTCTCCTGGCAAGTGTATTTGTGTTAATAGCATTTACCTCTTCCCATGCTGTTTGAGGTAAATACTAGTAACCTTTCTTACTTTTCTTTCTTAAATATATCAAGGCACTGTGATATCTATGCTGTGCATGAATAAGTGACTGTGTCAGAGCCTGTAATTGACAATGACATGATGGCACAACATAAGGCAAGGCTTACCCTGATGATGTGTTTAGCTTTTCACACAATGCAAGAAGCACCTGTCACCTTTTCTGTCTAACCAGCTGTCTATGGTGGCTTGGTCTTTTACTATTCCCCCTGTGCAATATTTAAAACGTTCCCATGGGCAAAGACCTGCTGAAAAGTGCTCATACTGTAGGCAGTGCATCACTGGTGGATCAGATATTTTGAGAGGTAACCGCCATCTATTAGATTAAAGTAAACCAGTGCTGAAACAGTTGGTCTGTCGTTCTGTTGCTCCACTGTTCTTAAGCAAAAATGCAAAAAAAATCATTGGTTATGAATGTTATTATTGCTTTTTCGGACATTTAAATTTGTGTTCTCTTTCTAGCCTGCCTGACTACACATGTTTATTAGTTGACAGTGATGACACGGTATAGTTTTGGGTTGAAATGGTCAAGATTTGGACCTACTACTAGGCAGAGCCATTGGACAAATAAGTGCTGTGAGGCTGCAGTGGAAGAAATACATTTCATAATGCACACAGTGTAATAAACAGAAAGGGGGCTCTACATGTATAATTTATTGTTCTCCTTTGGCAGTAATACTTTTCATCTTGTTTAACGTTGTGATTCATTCGTCAAGATTGGTTGTTTACATTTATGTAAACCGAATTGAACCGAGAAAGGGCGAGAGAGGGGGCAAAGCGAATGCAGTTGGCAGCTTCTATCCTGTCCTCCAAAATTGAGGAGCAGTTCAGGAGACTCGCTGCAAATTATTCATCGCCTCCTGTTGAAGCTGCTACACTCTTGTGTGTGTGTGTGTGTGTGTGTGTGTGTTTGTGTGGGTGTGAGAAAGCCAGAAAGGGTGCCAGAGTGCTGAGAAAATGAGGAAAGCCCATGTACGTTGAGGATTATTTAGCTGTTGGTCGATAATGGGTCAGGCAGGCTCTCAGCTCGCACACACACACACACCCTTTTCCTGTTCCTCTCTGTGTAGCTCAGGAGTGAGCAAAACATGACAAGAGAATTGATTCAAATGAAGTTGGCTTCCCTTTGGAGAAAGATAATCTGATGATGAAAGGGAGGGAGAAGCATGTTGGGGGTAAAAATAAGAGCCAGCCGCTGAGATTTAACAGTCTGTGAAGTGCAGAGGGATGATAGTGAAGGTGGAGGTGGGGTTAGCATCCCCAGCAGAAGAGGGAAAAGTTGTTGGGTTGGGTGGTGGTGAAACTACATAATAAGAGCAGTCCTGGCTCCTCTGTGTTATGCTCTGTCAGTCATGTGAGGCTGCATGAATGTGGCTTTAATCCAGTCACTCTACAAGTTTCGTGTGCAGTGTCATTTCATTTTGCACACCGTGCCCTGCGTCAGCATCTTGATTATTTTTAGCCACACTATGAATGATGTCAAGTGTTTTACTGGGATTCATCTGCAAATTAAAATCACTCAAGATGATGAGACCTAATGAGATGATAATTCATTAACGCCGGCATCGTTGGTCAGTGCCCTGTCACTTAGCTCCCACCTACACTGCAGGGATGAGTTCAACCATTTTTCCCTCATAGTTTAGTTTTGACACTATTTCTGTTCAAATTATCAGGTATTTTCTAAGTGTCCCTGCACCCACATTTGCATGTCCCAAAGAGGTTATAGCCATCACCCAAGGGGAATCACTAGCGCCAAAATAATGAGAAATGAGAATGGAAAAACAATATCTATTTTTTCACCAGTTTTCGTTATTGGGATTTCATTTATTCTGGCACAAAAGACATTTTTGTTTATCAAATGGTCAGAAATAAACAGGAATATGCACAGACTTAGTGTATTTACTGTATGCAGACCAGTCATACTTATTGTCATGTGTAGTCACCCTGAAACAAACCTATTGATGTGTATGCTCGTGTGCAAGAGAGTTATGTTATCAGAATTACTCATATTGTAGACTGTAGTTCTTAAATTCATTATTAAAAAAGTTGTAGTGTTTGATGATAAATTTATGCTTCTATGCCAAATATATAATCTTTTATTAACATAATGGTTGTTTGAGGTCTTTTTTCATTTTTACTGTCGCTAAAAGATATTTAAAAGTGTTCAATTTATAAAAATGAAACATAGTTTTGCATTCAGTATGTACTTCAAGGCTCCAGCCCAGAAATTCATTTTGTGTGTAAATCTTTTTCACCTATTTGAATCTATAATGATGACATTCGTAAGCACTGTGTGTATGAACTTTAAATGAGTTCATGTTGTGTTTTATTCTAATAGTGTGTGTTTCCTCCTGTTCCTTTCCCATAATTTCAAGTACTGCCAACAGCTAAATTAAATTTTGCACATTGGAAGTTTGCTAGTGACTGGCAGTATAGTTTGGGCATAGTTTTTCTTTTACAGGGCTTGTTTACCTGTCAGGTTTTACATCCCCATGCCCAGTTTATGTGTGCAGAAAGAGATTTCACAAAGCAGGTGGATTCGGCATCTTTATTGTGGTATTATGCAAGTCAACATTCCCTCCTTGTCCATACAAGTGTTTGAGAACTGTTTCACGAGCTGCCTGGATAATTGTTCTTACAATTAATTGTGTCATGATGTCAGCAGAAGCAGGTCTCTCTTTGCTTATGTAGGTCACATGTCTGTGCAGCAGGAATAACAACTAGAAGGTTATGTGCATGTAAGCAGGTTATACATCAGCTATTAACATACATTGCCCTCTGTTGGCTCTGGCTTTCAGAAGTTTTACTGTTCAAGTGTATTAAATATTATTACAGCCAACTAAACACCCTCCAGGATCACAGACTTTAACAATTCACTCTGTGCTTGTGATAGAATGATTGAAATGCTTTATTCACCTGTTGTCTGTGTCTCAGTCTCGCAGTTTGTTCAGATTACGGCTTGGCTGTGTGAGAACAGTGAGCCAGACAGATGACTGCGTGGGTGTGTGTGTGTATATAAGTGTAAGAGAGTGTGTGTAGTTCAGCGTGGTGAAACAGGGGGCTCTCCTGCCTGTGCTGTTCCACAGTACAAACACTGTGTGGAAGACAGTATTTAAATACACACTCTCTTAGCCTGCCCCCTACTGTTGCCCAGACCTACTTTCAAACACACACGTATGCACTCACACACACTCTGGGGAAAATACACCCCTAAAACACTTTGTGGGTGATCAGAACTGGAGTGGAACTGAGCTGTGGCTTAATTGAGAGTTAGTTGATTTTTCTAAGCCTACTTTTCCCAGTTAAAACCCAATTAGGCTGTTTGGAGATAGACTTTGGGCAGAGGACTTTGTGGATCATACTGCCTCTCTTGGTTGAGTGCGGTATTGCTCAGCCTCAGCTTTTTGCTCTTATTAGCATATGAACAGGTCAAGGAGTAATGTTATAATTAATTTACCTGCAAATCTTCTTAAGGGAGACTCTACCCTTGGTGTCAGCTGTGGCTGAAAATAATTTTTGCATTTTTTAATTTAGTTTGCATCAAACCTGAAACCTGGGATTTTCACAACATGTGCTATTTTTTCCTAGAAATCATATTTTCTCCAACATTTGTGGACCTTTAACTAACTTAAAAATTAATTGCAATGCTTTGATTGAGTAATAGCATGTCTCTGTCTTTTTTTTATCACTCTACTTTCAAAAAGTTTATAAGTTTAAAAAGTATTGAGCTGATGTTACCCTTAATTTAGTAAATGAAGTTAACTAAATTGATGGACTGTGGTAATTAAAAAATAAATAAAAATCTGTTTAACTTGTTTGACAACACTTCTGTGGACAAGTCCTCCCCATAAGACCCACAACATTTTGCTGTTGTAGTTCTCAAATTGGCCAGTTGGTGTCCTCCTTACCCCATTTCCACCTCTACAGCCTATTTTGTCTGAGTGAAAGATTGAACTGACTCTCTCGTCATTCAGTGACAATTTACAGCTGTGACACTTTGGACACTGAGAATTCAGACATCATACTAACAATAGTAACAACTGCCAGATGTATATTAACATTAAAATCATGTAGAGCAGTTATAAGTCACAGTTTATTAAATGAATCACAAGTTATTTAAGGCAGTCACTTTATTACCTTCCCTTGAATGTATACCTGCTTAAATGTTGCATGTACTTAATAGTATATCTGCCTCAGAGCACCTCTGTTAAGGTTGCTGCTGGATAACTTGTTATGAAATGCATATTAAAATCTTCATTTTCTTTATTTTTGTTTGTTTTTTCCAGGAGCTGAAGAGAGTTGAAGTGCCAGCGAGTCAAGTGCAGTCCGTCCTGGAGCCTCTCCTCCCTGCCCTTCCAGACCTTCCCCCCCCTCCAGACTTGCCCAGACTTGTGCCTACATCTTCCCATCTGACACAGCTCTGTCTTGAAGACACGTATAAAAAGAATTGCACAGGTCTACAGCTCCCCTACTGACTAGGATGATCACCTCGGAGCTCCCTGTCCTACAGTGAGTATAGCACTTTGTTTCATGATGAGCAAGTGATGAAGTCTTGATTTGAGCTAATCATTTCTATGTAGTTAGTTTATCCTTGTCCAGGTAGTACTAATTTAATTGAATATATAATTAGATATTATGATACTGGGAAGTTATTTTTTTTTAAAGTGATAAATAATATTGGTATTGGTATGAAAGAAGTCTCTAAAAGTCCTAAATTTAATTTGGTAATCTGTGTAGAAACCCTGTTTAGTACAGCAGACGAACAATACTTTTAGTAGCAAATAATATTCAAGTGGTACCTCTGGCGCTTTTTGACATTTATAACAAAACATTAGTTTTTGAAATGTCATTTATTGTGTCTGGTCACTGATCTTAATAAAGCAAATGGCCCCTGTAAAAACACATGTGATTGTGTTAGCATTTGACTTCACTAAAACAAGTAATTGGTTTGCTTTATATCCCTGTTGTTTTACTTCTCTGAATAACATTGTCTGGTATAATGGAATTTGACATTTAATTTGCTCTATGGATGACTAAAAGCATGTGTGTTTTGCTCTCTCAGGGACTCGTCCAATGAGTCTGGGGCAACAGACGCTGTGGGCTTAAGTATGAGCATGAGCGAGATGGAAGATCCAGAGGTGAAAGGCAAGAAGAAGAGAGGGAGGCCTGGAAAGCAAGCACCGGTATGAGTCTATGTCAATGAAATGCGTGTTAAGAAAGAAGAAATTAAAGAGAAAAGAAGTTTGTTTGTGCACATGTATGTGTATTTTGAAAGAGGTGTAGTAATAAGCTCTTATGATCCCTCCCTGTGTGTATATGTCTGTGTTGATTCTTGATTTCTAATTGATGTTTCCCCCCTCACAGACAACCAATAAGAAGCCACGGAAGTCGCCGACAGACAAGACTACGGGTGTGACCAGAGGGCGAGGGAAAGCCAACGGTGTGGCTCAACATAACGGAGACGGCGGAGAACCCGTCACTCTGTTTGAGGTGGTCAAACTGGGCAAGAGTGCCATGCAGGTGCGAGAAAAAGAAATCTCCACACTCCAGAGTGCAGTCTCAAATTATAGCTGTTTGCTGTATGCTGATGTGATACAGGAAGAGCTAATAGATGCAGAAGTGTACAATTCCTCACTTTTTTTGATGTGGGTGTTTCTTTCTGTGTGTTTGTACAGTCTGTGGTCGATGAGTGGATCGAGTCGTACAAACAGGACAGAGACTTGGCGCTGCTAGACCTTATCAATTTTTTCATCCAGTGCTCAGGTTGCAAAGGTAAGACTACAAAGCTTCATTTTACTGAAATCTGTTGTCTGTGCACATGTCTCAGCTGACTCAAATAACAAATCTGCTGTTATTATTCTGTAACCAGGAACTGTGAGGATTGAGATGTTCAGGAACATGCAGAACGCAGAGATCATCCGTAAGATGACTGAGGAGTTTGACGAGGTAACTGTTCTTCAGTCTTCACAAAACACCATCATGTAAAAGCCTGCAAGGATATCTTTTGGATTTATTAGCCGTAAAAAATTACATTTGCAATTGCCTTTCTGTACAAGATGTGTGCACAGTGTGTGCTTTTCTCAGGTTCTCATTATAGCAAGAGTAATTCCGCACAGGAAAATGAAAGCATCAAGTACATTTGATGCTTCATGTCTCTTTCATTATTTTCCCAAACTGCAGCTTGGATCAGTTTATTTTCATCTCCTGTTAGAGTTGGATAATATCTTTAATGTCTCGACACAAAATACATAAAAAAATAATGCTCATAGGTAGGTTCAAAGTGAAATCACACATTTTAAGGTGCAAATCACGCAGTTTCCATATGTTTTTTTTGTTTTTTTTAACCAATTTCTCACGACATTACACATTTTTAACAACACAGTGCAAAAAGCAGAGCAGAGAGTCACAAACAAATAGTAGTGGTTGAAGAGATGAAAGGAGTTCTGGCCCCTCATTGGTAACAAATGCATTCTTCCAACCCTAAAATCCCAACAGTGACACTGTTATGGAAAACAATTCCTTTGCAACTGTTCCCCATCATACACACATCTGTGGCACAGGCAGAACATCCGTTTTTAAAGCTCAGTAACAGCAATTAATCTCAGACACGACACAAGAAATCTGACATCAATTTTAAAATATAAGCCAAGCGCTTTTGTGAACTGTCAAAAGTCGCATAATATTTCTATTTAAGTTTGTACTTCTGTCACCGAGACACTAACGCAAGGGGAGGTGGTGTAGTTTGCACTTTAGCTGCATAGAAGCGTGTTAACTCAGAGGTTTGAACCCAGATGACTTTGTTGAAGGATGGTACATTCACTGTTATCACTCTTCTTGTCAACAGGACAGTGGGGATTATCCTCTAACCATGCCAGGCCCTATGTGGAAAAAGTTCCGCTACAACTTCTGCGAGTTCATCAGCGTGTTGATCCGCCAGTGTCAGTACAGCATCATATACGACGAATACATGATGGACACTGTGATCTCCCTCCTCACCGGACTGTCTGACTCTCAAGTGCGAGCCTTCAGACACACCTCCACATTAGCAGGTAACAATGAAAATCTTTCAAAATCAAAATCAAAATCAAATCAAAATCTTTGTAAAGACAGTAAAATTACTAAAAACCGGTGACTTAAAATTTTGAGGATGTTTGTTTTAATATGTACGACATTTGCTTTGCTGCGTATTTTGTGCGCTGTAATAAAAATGGAAGGTTTAGGACCTTTCTGCCTCTTGATGTTGCACAGTTTAATCTAGATTTGTGCACAGAGATAGAAAATGTCATGATTCCCAGGAGGAAATGTCTGAAGCTTTTGAGTGTGTGTTTAAACTTTGTGCATTTTTGTCTCTGCATAGCGATGAAGCTGATGACGGCGCTGGTAAACGTAGCGCTGAACCTCAGCATTCACCAGGACAACACACAGAGACAGTACGAGGCCGAGAGGAACAAGATAGCCGGCAAACGAGCCAACGAGAAGCTGGAACTGCTACTACAGAAGAGGAAGGAGGTTTGATGCGATTTTATTCATCTGTAATTGTTTAATGGGATAGTGATTAATTTGAAATACTGAAAAAACATGTCTTCTTTCAGAAAGTTAAGATTTCATAGTTCAAAGTTGAAAATCCCCAACAAAAAAATATCCTTTTCAGTTTCAGCCTTGCTTGTAACTTTGTGGTTTTCTTTGTGCAGCTTCAGGAAAACCAAGACGAAATAGAGAATATGATGAACTCCATCTTCAAGGGTATCTTTGTGCATCGCTACAGGTATACTTTCAAATTAACAGCTTGCTCACTTATATAGTATAGCTAACAATAGAGTTTAGAAACAATAACTATATAAAAAAAAAATCATCGTATTGACAGCTGCAATCATTTTATTCCCCAGGGATGCCATCGCTGAGATCCGAGCCATCTGCATAGAGGAAATCGGAGTGTGGATGAAGATGTACAGCGATGCATTTCTCAATGACAGTTACCTGAAATATGTTGGTTGGACACTACACGATAGGGTGAGCACACACACACACACAACCACCAGTCTGTTGACTTTTTCCTCACATCTCTCCAGGATTTGGTTGATATTTAGCTGCCCCTCGACTGAACCGACTCAAGGGCTCCAGTGATATTTGCACAAAGACAGTTTTGTAGATTTTTATCCCTCCGTATGCTGCTTTTATTTGAGATGTTTGCTTATTCTGATCTGCCTCCTCTTTTTCAGCAAGGAGAGGTGCGTTTAAAGTGCCTGAAGGCTTTGCAGAACCTGTACACAAACAGAGAACTGTTCCCCAAGCTAGAGCTTTTCACAAACCGCTTCAAGGTAACACCCGCTTAGAATCGCTCTGACCTATCTGTTGTTTGTCGGCTCATTTATTCTTTACAGTTGTGTCTCTAATCAATTATGTCTGTTTTGGCAGGATCGAATAGTATCAATGACACTGGATAAGGAGTATGATGTGGCTGTAGAGGCCATCAGACTGGTTACGCTCATCCTGCAGTGAGTGACTTTCATTCTTTTCTCTACTTCTACTTCTACTAGTGTTCCCAGCTGTCTTTGTGATTGTCCCCACAGTTTTTTTGTCAGTGAGAGCTGAACTAGGGTTCTTCTGCAGAGTCCATTTATAGGATCCTCAGAATCAAGTAGATGTTTTGAGATTTTTGTTTGTTGTAAAATTCACCGCTTTATTGACTCAAGTCACATCTTCCACAGAATTCCTTTTAAGTTTAGTACATTTGATGTAACTCCCCTTCAGACGTTCCGGCCTTTTCAGCTATTTTAGTATTGAGTATGAACTTAAAAGTTGAACTTCACCCCTGGCTCCGTGCCCATCTCCACCCACTGCATTTTTTTTTAATACAAAAAACTAGTAAACTTTCTGAGAGGAGGAGCGGCAGGAATTGCTCAGTGACATCCCCATGCCAAAGAAAAATGTAGACTAACCCAAAGTCTGCCACAGGACACTTTTGAGGAGGAGGATTTTTTCCCTCCCGAATCCCTTAAAGTGAACATTAGTGGTGGAGCACCATGGTGGTTCCAGACCAGATCAATTTGAGCTGTTAGCTTCAGACGGAAGCCAGAAATCTTGGAACCAAGACAGTGAAAGTGCAGGAGAGGATAGGGGAAGTGTCTGAGTAGTAACGTAATGCTAGTTAGAAGGAGGGTAGAACGAGGGTCTGAAGGGAAAGAATGCAGTCCGATTCTTCTACAGCCTTACCAAGTAAAGGGTTCACAAACAATTGCTAAAACTTCTCTGAATAGTGAGTCTCGATTAGTATATATTTAGAACTGAGTGCGGTTTCCCAGACTCCCTCTCAAGTGGCTGAGAGAGGTGATTAGAGGGTATTAGCATTCTTTTTTTTAGTATATATGTCATGACGTCGATAAGTTTCAAATGGCTGACTGTA
Organism: Chromis chromis; assembly: GCA_900302755.1. NCBI lineage: Eukaryota > Metazoa > Chordata > Actinopteri > Pomacentridae > Chromis > Chromis chromis. The sequence goes on from OMNN01030799.1 coordinate 34,755, forward strand.
TGTCTGTAATAGCCGTTGAAAGTTTCAGAATGATTTAAAATGGTATGAAATGCAGATTTGTAGGAGTTTGGTATACATTTTTATTTTTTATTTACTGCCCCAAAAAACATGACTAAGTGTGCACAACCTCAAGTCATTTTAGATTTTTCTTGCAGTGTTATTTTGATTCTCTTACTGCCAAGCCAATATGATTTATATGGACATTTCTGCACTGGATGTAACTCATTGTAATTGTCTGCTGCAGGGGAAGTGAAGACGCTTTGTCCAACGAGGACTGTGAGAATGTGTACCACCTGGTTTACTCTGCTCATCGGCCAGTGGCTGTCGCTGCCGGAGAGTTCCTTCACAGAAAGTGAGTCCAATAATGACATCTTGAAATAATTTTGACCTAAAATATTGGCTGCCCTTTGGAATGCAGTTTTTACTTTCTTGTCGATGTGTCTATATTATCTGCCTGTGTAATTTGCTGTATAATAACTGCATTTAAACTAATTTATTTGTCTTTCTTGCTTTGTTCATTTAATTTTGGGTTTCTTTCTTTCCACTTCCTAAACCTTCCTTTTCTCTCTTCTTTGCTTTTTTTATGTCAGATTGTTCAGTCGTCACGACCCACAGGCAGAAGAAGCGCTGGCGAAGCGCCGAGGAAGGAGCAGTCCCAACGGGAATCTCATCCGCATGCTCGTGCTCTTCTTTTTAGAGAGCGAGGTAACATTCACACACTTACCACAAACAGATAAGCACATGTGCAGCCTATCACCTTATGGTACACACAAAAGTATTTTACATTTTATATTCAATTGTTAATTATTATAGCTTCCAGACCCTTGACGTCTCTTTGAATGTGTTTTTGTGCCTGTAGCTCCATGAGCATGCAGCCTACCTGGTAGACTCGCTGTGGGAAAGCTCTCAGGAGTTGCTGAAAGACTGGGAGTGCATGACTGAACTTCTGCTAGAGGAGCCTGTGCAGGGAGAAGAGAGTAAGACTCGCTGTTTCACACACTGTTCTCTCTGGAAACCTGTGAAATAGCTCTAGGCTACTTCACGTCAATTACAACATCACAGCTATAAGAGATAATGTAATAAAATCTTGTTTCTTCAGACTCTCAGTCTCTCGTTTAATCCCGCTCTCTGTTTCTGACCTTTACTGTCCCTTATGTCTCCACATTTGTTCCTCGCTATTCCTCTTGCAACTGCATCTTCCTGACTCCTTCTGTCTGTCTCTGCAGTGTTGTCAGACAGGCAGGAGAGTGCGCTAATAGAGCTGATGGTGTGCACCATCCGACAGGCAGCAGAGGCACATCCACCTGTTGGCAGAGGCACCGGCAAGCGGGTGGGTCAAATGCACACACATTAAATCCTGTAAACACTTTCACAGCTTTGAATTTTGTAGGAGAATGTGAAACTAATGTGATCAGAGAGCAGCTGAATACACCTGCCAACAGTACACTTAGAAAAACATGTGGAGAAAATTAGGTTAACAGTGTTTGAACTTGTCAGTAAAAATGCTAAGGTGTCCAAGTGTAATGTCCTGGGTTTATTATTTATTTCTTATTCACCACACTAAGCTTGTTTGCTTATTTGTACATTTATTCATTCTTTATCATAGTATATCTTACCTTTTACTGGGCAACAAGCATCTCTGCCCACTTTATTTCTGCTTTATTATTTGTTTATTTGTAGTTATGTCCATGTAACCTCCTTTTGCAATAAAGAAAAGTATTAAAACATGTAAACCCATCAGCACACACTTGTAACAAGAGACAGACTCCTTTAAAGGTTTATGGTTATGGCGCAGAAGTAGCATGAATTTTCCTACGTATGAACAACCTTCCTAGTCATGTTTAGAGGGCAGAATTACTGCTGCTATATTTGACCTTAAGTTTCCTGTCTGTTTGTTCAGGTGCTGACGGCAAAGGAGAGGAAGACCCAGATAGACGATAAGAACAAACTGACTGAGCACTTCATCATGGCTCTGCCCATGCTGTTGTCCAAGGTAAGGCGCTTTGTTTTTTTTAGTTTTTTTTTTAAGCTTCAGCCTGCAGGCTGCTCAAGGCCAACAAGAGAGGCAAGTGACTAACGACTTGGCTACAAGACTGATCTGTTTGTCGAAATAATTGATCAAGTTGTGACTTATGTAGTCGTGAGAAGTGCTATTGAATAGCTGCCAGTCTGCACAAGTGTGCTGGCTAAATACGTAAAATGTAATTGACCACTTCACTAACTGTTGACAAGAGACGAAGCCCGGGTACTGACTGAGTGGTCTCTCTTTCTGTTTTCTCCTCATGCACTTCTTTAATAACTTTTCTCTGTATGCTATACATTTCCTGTTGCCTTTATCTAGTTCTAATCTCCATCTTTTTCCCCACAGTACCAGGCAGACTCGGAGAAGGTCGCCAACCTGCTGCAGATCCCCCAGTTCTTCGACCTGGACGTGTACAGCGCCGGGCGCATGGAGAAGCACTTGGACGCCTTACTGAAGCAGATCCGGCTGGTGGTGGAGAAGCACATTGAGACAGACGTGCTGGAAGCCTGCAGTAAGACCTACAGCATCCTCTGCTCTGAAGAGTACACCATCATGAACCGTGTGGACATCGCGCGCTCGCAGCTCATCGATGAGATGACCGATCGATTTGCACACTCGGTCGAAGAGCTGCTGCAAGAGGTACAAAAGGCAGAATGACAAGCGTGGTTTGGTGGGGATTAGTGACAAAGTATTTGTGGATGTTTTTGTGATCCATGGATTTTGAAACAGAGGCATGCCTTTGAAATTTAGTCTCAGGCTGCACATGATTATGTGTACACTATTTGAGGTTTGCACACTTGTGATGTTCCTGGCAGCCCAGTGGTTAAGAAGCATACCATATACAGTATGTCTCCTGTTTAATCTGGATCAAAGACACTGTCATGGTTAAATACAAACTGACAATACCTTTGATTAGTAACTCTCAAACTTAGTCTCAAGGAAGTATAACCGGCACTCCAAAACTCCAACTCATGCTTTTTCCTGAATACATAATGTGAAAATATAACTTTAGAGAAATATATTAGTTAACTGCAAAAATTTTACACTTAAAAACTGAAAAACTTTTAAAGAATGTACATTTGTGGATCACACTGACAGGTAAACCCACATTAGTGTTTTGTTCAGAGTTGGTATAGCGTTTGTGTTCAGGTATATACCATAACTTATCAGAGCTGCTTTTATTTTATGAACCAGGAAGGCCCCTCAGATCCTCTGGCTCTTCTCTTTTAACTGTTCCACAGAGTAAAACAAAAACATTTGGCGACACTGCTTTTAGCCACCACGCTCCAAAACTATGGAACAGCCTGCCGGAGGATCTGAGAGGAGTTACAAACATTGACACTTTTAAACGCAGGCTAAAAACCCATCTTTTTAGTCTGGCTTTTATGAGTGTCTTACCATAGTTTGGGTATTTTAATTATTTTTAAAAATGTATGTTTTATTTTATTTTATTATTTTAATTACTATATTTTTATTTTATTTTTATTCTAATCTTTTAACCTTTTAATCTTTTATTATTTCAACTAACATTATTTTATGACACTGTGTGCATTAGTCTCCAAGTCCTTGTTATGTTCTATGCATTTTTAGTATAAAAGTACTATTTTATTTTATTTTTTCTGTACAGCACTTTGAATGTAATTTGTTTCTGAAAAGTGCTATATAAATAAAATTTGATTGATTTGATTGAACTAGGATTCATCAGTAAATATGACTTTTTCCCATGGTGCTTATGCTAATATGCTAATGTATATACCACACCAAGTGTCTGTCCTTGTCTCCTGTGATGGAAAATGCAATTATAATGTGCACTTACTTCTTATTTATATATATATTCTATTTTCTATTTCACTTTATTTAATTATGTTTTGTTTGTCAAAATTTTTGTATATGTAATTATTTTTAAAATTCTGATTTCATTGTTTTACTTGATGCCATGTTTCCTACGACGAACAAAATGCTGCTTAGTGAGCAATGTTCTGTCAGGCTCAGACAGATTTCTAACAGGTGAACAATGTCTTCAGGTTGATTTAGTTGAGCAAACCTCTGGAGAGTTTGTCAAATTCACCTGAGGGTCATCTGAATGCTGCTTACAACTCATAGAAATCTGACCTTTGTACAAAACAGTACAAATATTCTGACATGGTCTTTGATTTTTGGACCTCACTGTGTTCCATTTGCATTTCATTAGTATGAAATAAAAGCTGAAGTCGGTCTCTGCTTTTATCTAATTTTCATCATTGGATCTCAAAATCAAATGCATAAAGTAGGAAAAATAGAACTTTCGCTCTACTGTTAAAATACTTTTTAAAGTCACACTGATGACAGGACAGAACACAGTGTCCTCTGATTGATAACACATGTAGTACTCACTCTAATATGCGCAGCGAGTATTTCTGGCACTTTCTTAGCTCCATAAGCACTCTGATATCAGGGTCTTCCAGTTTGTTGCCCATCAGATGCAGCTCTTCCAGATAGCAGGGGTTCAACTTCAGGGCAGAGGTGAGGAACTGAACGCTCTTAGAGGTCAGGCCACAGGTCCTCAGTCTGCAGAGAAACACAAAACAAGCACTTCAGAGTTCACTTTAACTAGAAAATATCCTGACTGAACTGTTGTCAGTGCAGCATTTATCCACCAAGAAGAGAGCTGAAGCAGAGGTATGATTTCAGTGCTGTTTGTTTATTTATGAGGAAGAGAATCCAGGAACTACTGAGCGGAATTTCTTAAAACTTGGTGGAGAGGTGGAGCATGGGAAAAGGAAGAACCCATGAAATGGGTAGTGGTGGCCTAGTGGTTTGTGAAGCCAACTTGTAACCGCTGGTTCCAGTCCCTGGACTGGCAAGAGGTTGAGGTGGGAAAGTGAGAGCGCCCGCTTGTCCCAGTCACCACCACTGTGGGCCCTTGAGCAAGGCCCTTAACCCCTGACTGCTCCCCGGGCATAGAATGGGTCAAATGCAGAGAAGAAATTTCCCCAAGGGGATCAATAAAGGTTAGATTATTATTAGATTATTAATCCAGATTAGGGATCGACCAATATGGGTTTTTTTTAAATCGATGCCGATTATGATAATCCAGACAGGCCGATAACCGATAGTTTTCTTCAGCCAATATACATTAAATGTAATTTTTTTAAAGGTTTATTTTTGGCTTTTTTCCGATAGGACAGTGGATAGAGTCGGAAACAGGAGAGTGAGGAAGGACATGCGGTAAATGCCCGAGGTCGGACTCGAACCCGGGTCAGCCGCTACGTCTCTGCATGTGGGTCACGCGACATAACCGTTAGGCTATTGGGGCTCCCCTTAAATGTAATGTTTTAACAGCATGTGATAGCAGAGAACCTGTCATTCATAACTAGGCTTCTTCACAACTGCGAAAAAAGCATAAAAGATACCTAAAACACAAATTTAAATAAATAATATTCAAAGCCTTGTGACGCATTTGAACTTAATAATCTGAACTTAATAAACTTAATTCCCTGCTACTGCTTCGAGGCTTCTAAGAGTAAGACATTAGGGTCAGAGATAAGTCAAATGGAAGAGGCCTCAGTGCTGACACAGGCACATGTATGAATAAGACATGTAAGTTAAAATTGGAGTGGTCATATGTGCCTGCACAAACATGTTTTTGTATCCACATACGGAGGTAATGAGTCTCATGAGACTCACTCTCACTGCCTCCAAGGCCGCACTGAGGCAGATAACTCTGAAAGTTGATAGCTGTAACAAACTCCTTTCTGGGGCCCTTGGGCACCTAAGTTATCTCTGAACTTCCCCTAAGCAAGACAGAAAGCAGGGACAGTCAGGGGGGGATGAGCATGATGGGGGTTTCTTACCTTTACAGAATGTGGACGGAGGTGATTGGACAAGGCTGAGCGCCAAGAGAGAGATGGACATGTTCGTGCGCCAACAAGGATAGAGCGGAAGCCTAACAGAAGCTCATCCCACCCTTTTGACCATACACATTTCATTGTTAAATGTAAACTTTGTGTTTTCAACCAATCACGTGACACCATGCTAGCACCATAAATCTTTGTCTTTTCTGGGATGGTCGTTTCGAACAGGTCCATGTGCATGTTTTTGAGACTCTGATACTTAGAATAAATCAGCAAGGAAAAAAGAGAGAAGCTGTTTGTCTCACTCCCACACTACCCAGACCTGACCATTGACTTTTTTGGAAATAAAATGTCTTCACTTCATTACTTATGGCCAAAAATGTGTTTCATGAAGTCACAGTAGTTTGACTCACTGGATGTAAGCTACGGAAATCAATCCCCCTTCCGTGTGTTACCATTTTCAAAATTCACTTCAACTTACGCCAGTTTCTTCAGTTTGCACTGACGGTTTCTGAGTCCCATGCAGAGCTTCTTCATTCCCTTATCGTGAAGGTCGTTGCTGGACAGGTCCAGGTCAATGATGACGCTCTCGACCGATGCGACTCCTGATGCAAGTTCTGCACAGCAGTCGTCAGTCAGGCCGCAATTACTCAGGCTGAAAAGAGACAAAAATCACTAAACCGTTCTTCCAACCAAACTGCAATGAAGAAGTCTGTTTAAAAGAATTATTCACTTGAGAGTTTTCAGGTGGCTGTAAGGGTTGTGCAGGCCGGGTGACAGTTCATTGACTCCTCTGTCTCTGAGGCAGTTCATGCTGATGTCGAGGTCTATCAGCTCGACCGCCTGCCAGTTAGATTTTCGAACCCAACTGCTGTAGAGCTGCGATACTGTGCACAGGACCTTAGCCAAGTAAACGCAACCCTTCTTAGTGATTCCACATCTTGAAACACTGAAAGTTAACAAAAGAAAACATGGAATCATTACTTCAGGCAGACTGAGGCACTAGATAGACAGATAGACAGACAGATATTCTGACAGACAAAAGTACAAAAAGGTATAATGTGAAAACAGAACTAATAATCTTGAGCATATAGGAAGGGTGTTGTGCATGGGTCCTGGTGGGCATGGAATAATCTAACCTTTATTGATCCCCTTGGGGAAATTCCTTCTCTGCATTTGACCCATCCTATTCAAAGTTAACCTTAACTATACATACTAGGAGCAGTGGGCTGCCGCGGTGCACCGCCCGGGGAGCAGTCAAGGGTTAAGGGCCTTGCTCAAGGGCCCACAGTGGTGGTGACCGGGACAAGCGGTCACTCTCACTTCACCACCTCAACCTCTAGCCAGTCCTGGGACTCGAACCGGCGACCCACCGGTTACAAGTTCGCTTCACAAACCACTAGGCCACCACGCCCCCTAGTTTATTAGCCTAGCAGGCTAAACTGCCTTTGATCGACAAGTTTATCTTACACTTGTACGATGCAGTGATTCAGTTACTATTTTTAATCATTTTAAAAGAAACTTTGCCAAATATCTTTGTTAGATCAGAACTGAAACAAACAAAATTGACTGTTTAAGACAAAGACTCATGAAAATCCAAAACATCTTCATGGTGTGCAAATGGTCAGATTTTCAATGTTAAGACATCCCAGGAGAAGTTTGTTATTTAACAGTCTAACCTTCCTCTTAATATATCCCCTTATCCTGCAACAATTAAGTTATTCTAGACAAGACAAGTCAATTTCGCCAACAAGCTCCCTCTTCCACTAATATATTTCTGGTTAGAACTGTGTTGATCAGTTGGGAACAGAAGAAAATTCATACTAAAACGCATCTTTAAGTCAGTATTTGTAGCAGAGTGCGTTTAACGGTCCAACACTCATTTCAGTAAACATATCCTTTTGCCTGGAAGGGTACTAAAATACTGGAAAACTGTGCATCACTACATGGAACAAAATCAACTAAATGATTTCACCAACACTGTTTGCTGTTGACAAAAACATCTGCTTTGCTACGCTGCTGGAGGTTTCTTTACTTCATTAAACACACCAAAACAATTATTAATAATTCAATGAATGTGGGGTTACACTGTATAAAAACAAACGAGCCACTGGCACTGGTCTGACAGAAGCCTATTACCAAACATATTGGCTATGATATAGTACTGTATATGTGATTTAACAAAAGCAGCTTTGTAACTTTCAAGACCAACATGACAGAAATGACTGATAGCATAGAAACGATAACAAACCAACCATACATCAACAGCTTACAGACAACATGTGTACATCTTTTCCTCAAGTAAAGCAGAAACAAGTCAATACTGGAGCAACGGCAGCTTAGTGTTTAGTTTATTCTTCAATTATAAATAGCACCTTTCTCCCCTGGCCTACAGGTCTATAAATAGTAAACAAGAAAACACAGAACAGTAGAATCTACAATGTCTGAACCTTCTGATATCCAACAAGTGAAAAGCATGTCAACAGACAAAACAGAAAGTAATATTCATTGTTAAGTAAACTACTAACAGACAGATTATCATAATGAACTGCACAATCTCTGCCCCCTTTTCTGTTGGGAAAAATCTTGAAATGAAAGCCACAGTGTTCAATCAAACCACCTTTTATTCAAAATCTGCCCAACAGGTTTATCTTAGTATGAGTCTTAACATGATTCACCTTGGTTTGCAGGCGCCCTGTTGTCGATCCTATTGTTGTTACCATTTTCTCTGACGCCACAGCAGATGCAGTGGCCTTACTGTTTAGATGACTTCACTTTTGACAATTCTCGTTTCACTTACACCTGAGGAAAGCACCATTTGCGTGTGCTGTTTTCATTCACTGCAAACAAAATACTGCTTCCATTTCGATTCTCTTGTTCACCAACCCCCACACCTTCCATCCTCCTCTATCACTACAGAAACATGAAATGACAGACACAGACACAGCACATCTGCAGACACAAACAAGAGTGCAGTGCGATGGCTTTACTGGCCTCCTCATTTAACCTGTCTGGACAGCCTCAGACAGTTAACCCAGCAACATCCTGCTCTGTCCAGGCCAGGAAATACAGTAACAAGACACAAAGGAAAGACAGACAGGGACAAGAGGAAAATCAATGCTGCCCATCCTGACAAAAACACATTTTTTAAATTAAAGACCACAGAACATCCAATACAGCCTACTGTAACCCACTGATACATGCCTTTCCACACCCACCACTGCCAGAACAATCATGCCTCAATGTAGGAAATTAACAGCATACCTTTTTCCTTACTCACATACAGATTCTTCAGCCTATTCTTTAATCTTTATCAATTATTGAGGACGTTGGGGGGATGAGGGATAAGATGGGTCCAGGTTTCCCAGAAGGCCTTCTCTCCCTGCTGCTCTCTCCTGCAATTGTCAATCTTTAACCTCGGCTGCAAGCTGCCGATTGGCTCGTGTACCACACGGAGGTGCCTGATTGGGTGCTCAGCTCGGTGTGCCACACAGGCTCTCTTCTCCCCGCTCTCCTCAACCACAGTGCTGCAATGCAGAGAACTGATCCTCACTGTCACTAAAAACCTCCTGAAAACCACGTCCCTCACTTCCTTAAAACCCCATACAGACATATACTGGCTGTGCCTTTTAACAGACATGTAAGATGTAGCCCTACAGGCTTGACAGGGAGAGGATCAGATTCCCTCCCTCGCTGTGCTCTCAGCCAGTGTATGTGTATGGCGTCCATTTTGAAGACTCTTTCTCTCTCTCTCTCTCTCTCTCTCTCTGACCACTGTGCGCACTGCACACACACAGCACATTCACACGGCACCAGTCAAATCTGCTGTACAGGACCACATGCAGCTTATTATGTGCCCCAGCATGCTGATAAGCAGCATGGGCCCTAATAGTGGACACAAAGATGGGTCTGGAAATGTCACAGGCCTCCCAGACAGCATGGAAGGCAAAAACCTGCTCCCTCCCTCTTTCTCTAATGCTTCTTCAGCACGTACTGTCATATCAGTGACAGTACATACTGGAGATGACGTATTCAGACTGTGAGAGCAAAGCTAAATATATTTCTGTGATCCAATATATCATGCGTTTCATTTCATTAGTATGAACTGCATGAATCCCAGCAATGCACACAATTTAAACACAGTAGTACAGACGGTATAGGATACACTGTCCTTCAAAACAGAAACACATCCAGGCCAAAATGTCATGTATATTCTGTACACAGATCCAAGAAGGACATTTAGTGGGTGTTTTTATGTCCACTCCACTCTGTGTGTTCTGGTAAGTGTTGCCGTCTTTTACCTTAACTGTTCAGAATGATGTATGTTCAAATTTGGCACTAGAATACTGACTCTGATTCTGCTGTCACCTAAAATCTGAGTTGAAGGCGTGTACCTGCAGCCATGATTTGTAATATCCTAACTAGTTTGGAAGTGTGATGTGAAAACTTGGACTGCAAACACCTCAAGAATGAGCTTCCTGTGAAGAAGGAGGCAGCAGGTATAGAATAAAACTTTGCATATTCATTGATTTTGAATTTTTCGATGAGTGATGAAGTATTTTATGGAAAAAGACCCAAGTCATTATTCAAAGCAGAGTATTTTATCTATATTCAAAAACGCCTGGAGGGGACCTTCAAAGACAGGCACCAAAGTACAGTAAATAAGCTGTGTGTGTGTAGGAGTAATGCAGATTTAAGTGTGTCTGCACCAATCCTCACACCGTAGTGGAATGAGGGGATTAAACGCATTACCAGGCACCATTCACAAAGCAGTGAGTGCTGGATTTGCTGTTCCAGTCAATGTACACTGCTCCTGAACCCTGGTCAAGCAACAATGTGTGTACCATCAGGCCATAGTTCCCCTGGTTATATTTAAAATAGTCTTAAATAATCAGACATTCCCCACTAATAATAAAAAACACATATTATACATTCTGCCTGAGACATCTCAAAAGAATAAATAACAATATTGATAAACTGACAAAAATAGATACAGTCATTAACTAAATTATTTTAAAAAATGTATGTGATCCATGCACACAGAAAACCAACACCAAAATCATTATACATAAATAGAATTCAATCTAACCTGGTCGACTTCAATCAGGTTTTCAAGCCTCTCTGGATGAGATGAGATTTCTATGCAGAGCCTTTTCAGAGGAAGTCCTTCCCTTCTTCTTTCCTTCTCTCTTACATACAAATACCCAGTGTGCTTGGAGCAGAGGGACAGAAAGGGGAAGCTCTCTAAAATGGCTGACACTCGGCAGCAGAGAACAACACTGGGAGGCAGTGCACACCAGTAGGCACAGGCAGTTCCTCCAACCCTGTGATAAATAAGCTGCAACAACATACTGATAACAAATTGGTATTTTAGAAAACTGTTGAAGAGCTTACAGGATTGGGCCCTTTAAAGGCATGTTTTATTTAATTCCCCAATTATAAAAGGGCATCATTCTCAGGCAATCCGATCATTTGGAGTCTGTTCATCATTGCTATGTTTGTCTGGCTAACAATGAACACCAGTGCTCTGCTGCCTTGTTCTGATTCCAGTTTGAGGCCTAAATTAAACTTGTTGTGCTGTCAGTTTACCATCTGCTAATTCCTCTGGGGACTTCCCTCTGCACTGATCCCTGTGTCTCCCATCCTGCTAGGTTCCCTCACCAGGCCTGTCAGCTTGACAGCAAAGGCCTGGGACGGCCACAAAAACTCAATCCTCTTTTGAACTTAACAATAGAAACAAGGTTTCCTCAGTCAATGTACCACAAACATACAATGACCTTGCACTTGACCCATGGCCCCTATTGCACACATCCACAGTGCCACCCAGTTAGCACAGGCTGCCTGTCTGTTGTACTATAACATGCTATGCTCTCCTTCCAAGCTCCACTCCTATGCTGTGGGGTGACAAATACTCTTCCCCCTCCCCCAGTCTGTCAGACAAACCTGTATTATTACTCAGGCACAGATCACACACTGGCTGGTGCCTTATCAACAAAGTAGTATATGTGGAAAAAATGAAAATAAAGCTTACCTCTGTGGATGCATGGCTAAAAACTCTGTGTGATATGTCAATGCTTATTAAAACATGGAGGACAGCCCTGTCAGCCCTCACCCTGCTCAGAGCACAGCCACGGCTCTCCAAGCTGTCCGACTCCACTGTTCTAATAAAAGGCACACTGAGACTGGCCACACATGCTGACAAAATGTAAGGCAGCTGCTGATTGGCTAGTGCATTTCCTGGCTGCTTGTCTTTTGTTCAGCACAGGCAAGCTGAAACGCAGTCCTCGGAGCAAGAAGAGCTAGGCCCAGAGCAAAATAAACAGCCACTGCACACATATTAACCACAAGAAGACTGCATACGGCTGTTGTTGTTTCATAAACTCGCGATAGAGGAGATTTTGGTGCAGCTGTGAAGGGTAGCCACCGGTTATATGCATAAAGAACAGGCCTGTGTGTTCCTAAGAAGGAATTTGCCTCACAAGTTCCCACCCTCAAGTTAAACTAACCATCGTGGGAAAGATAAAGAACCTGCTATATCAATAAAACCAAAGGGTAAGCAGGCACGAAATGAAATGTACTCTGTTTGACCCATGAAAGGTTTTACAACAATGCTAAAAATGCAGGCTAAATTACGGTCATGTGACTCACATGACATTGGCCTTTGAACTGGTGTCGCTGCATGCTGACAATGTGGTTCCACACTGAGAAACAAATTCAACCATGGAGCAGAATTCAACAAGATTTTTATTGTAGGCAGTTTACCAACAATTAGTTCCATTAATGTAAGTTATATTTTCACTGCTAGCATTTGCTGAAAATGACCTAATAAAGAAAAATGTTGTCTCATTGTCACCAACAGAAAATGTATTTCTTACATATGTCACAGAATCATAAATAGTTTGGGACTTTTGTGACAATGGCAATGTGCATTTGTGTATATGTCTCCCTTTGTGTCTCTTCATAAAGAAAGAAATGTATTCTGAATATCTGAGGAGCAGAACCAATCACAAAGGGATTATTCAACCTTTATATTTATAACGTTTAATATCATGTAAAGTCAAATGTAAATGTTTATAATTGACTGAAGGCAAAAAATTAACAAAGCAAATGATACTTTCTCAGACTGGTTGACATTACCTGTAAGGAAACTCACCGCTGTATCTACCTACAGGCTTGGTCCTCACTGTCAATGTAAAATTGGAACTGGATATTCCATCTGTTCATTCAGCTGCAGAACATGTTATGCACTACTTAGAGCAGAAATAAATTCCTGTTTTGTAGATTCAGGGCATGCATCATTGCATGGAGCAAAGATAAATTGGGTTGGGTTGTTTTAGGTGGAAAACAACTTATTGTTTCTCTGTTCTCTATTCTATGTTTGATGCTGTTGGTGGTTTCAAATAGCAGAATGTATTTAGCTTTTTGCCATTTTGATATAATATTTGGCTGCGAAGAGACACTTGCCTGCATTATTCAGTTGACTGTGGCCTCTTCTTCTACAGGAAGAAAGACCACACTGACCTCTTGTGGGGAAACGTTATCACAACACCCTACTTGGGAGCCCAGAGGTTCTTAAACATATTTAATAAACAAATATAAATAGAACCAATAATAATAAATGTCACTTGACAATCTTTATCTTAAAAGCCCAACAGATTTGCACATACATGCTGTATGTGAGCGTATGATGCAAGGTGGATAATAATGAGGTAATTCATTAATGAAGTCATCATGTATTAACTCATTGAGACAACAGACTGGAGTGTAATATATTATGGACACAGAGGAATCTTCATCTAGCGATGGGTCAGATAGAGGTGCTTGGGGCAAAACTAACTTGCAGGACACAACTGTGCCTCAGTTTCTGCGCTGCTCTGTGCAATGTGCATGTAATTTATCACCATTAGGTGCACATCTCACATAGTGCCCATGGGGGGATACAAAGGTACATCTTTACCATTGTTAGCTGAGATAGCACCAAAAGCTTGTCAACAAGGGTAGGATAAATGTATCTAATATAAATGATGTCCCGTGGAAACCAGAAGCACCTTCAATGGGGTCAGAGGGGATCACGGTCACCCATGACCTCTCTAATAATTAAAATAACTACCAAAAAAATGGCAATGGGTAGCCCAGTAACAATGAAAATACAACTGAGAAAAGAACTATAGATGTTTTGCCTATGGGTGAAGTGTTTCCCCTCCAGTATAGCAGCATCTTTCTCCCCTGGACTATTGTGAATGGTGGTCAACATAAAAAATAAAATGTTAACTATTAGTCAATGCACATCAAATAATTAGTAACCTTCACTGTAAAATGAGAAACCAAGGTATATCTGTATGTAATTTCTTAGCTCTCATATTAACATACTTTCCAACCAGCCTGTATACTACAACAACATAACAAGACTCCTGAAATTCAGTTATAGCTTTTGGTTTTTGTGTGCCACTTTAAGATTTTCAGTGGGCCCATCTTATCCATGCTTAACACATAACTGTCTTAAAGGTAGATCTTAAAAGGCACCTCAACAATAAAGACATATAAGACAAACCAGTAGATACACTGTGAATCTTGGGGGGGACCCGGGAGCCTGCTGGTGCAAAGTCTCCACCGGAGAAGATGTAAAGTTGGGGTCTGCCCCATGTTCCCACAACCCAATGGTTCCACAACCCTATGTTCCCACGTGTCTCACATTTCTAAGACCCCATTTACACGAAAGGAAAATGCAGATATTTCCACACGGTTTGGCCTCTCATTTAAACGTAAACCCTGTTTTTATCTTGAGAAAACGATTATTTCTCCCCCAAAAAATCTTAGAAATGTAGGAACATAGGGCTGTGGGAACATAGGCACGCTCCCGTAAAGTTAAGCTAGCTTAGCCCCCCTGCTAAAATCACTAAGTTTCAAAGTCATGCCTAATAAAAGTATCTGGATATACAATTTATGGTATGGACGTGAAACTAAATAAACGTTAATTTAAGGTAATTTTAAATAATAAGGATGCATTTCTCACATCTATAGGCAAGTTGCAATATACGGTATTAACATGAATATATCAATAATTAGCTAAAATGCTAGCTTATGGTAATATTAGGATAACTAATTAGCTATGAGCTTAAGCGCGGCTAAATCAACCTAGAACGTCGTGAAAATACTTTTAAACGACAAAAAAAATATCAATTCGGTGCCAACCCACATAAAAACTTATCAATGTTCTTATACAGGTGTCTTTTTTTCAACTGTACCGTTTGGTGTCCAGACTTTAGACGGTGACCTGTGACCTCGAAGCGTTGTCGGCTGTCTGGCTGTAATGAGCCCTGCAGGCCCCAAGATGGCGCCCGAACTAGACTTTCACTGCTCCGTCCAGCTGCTGGGCTGCAGTGGTGGCTTACAGGAGACTTTTATCCAGCTTTTTTCCTCTCAGTGCATCAATTCTACAAGAAAATATAAGTCTTCCTGGCGCTGTGCTGTTTCCTGAGTCACCAGTGTTGCTGTTTGTTTTCAGAAAGCCTTGACATTCATCTGAACTACCACTAAACATGATTAAAGTTTTGTTTCAGTCACTTTGTCAAAGGTATTGGGTGCTTTCTGTGATCAGCCAGGAAGGTTCTCTGAAACAATAAAATAAATAAATAAATAAATAGAGAGAGAGAGAGACACTGATTTGAAGTTTGTGGTATAATCTAAAGAGGTAAGAGCAGATGCTTAGAACCATTTAAAAGACATTTTATTTTATTTCATTTACTTTCCATTGCATTAATTACATGCCATTGCTTTGAATTAATTAATTCATATATTATTTATGTGTCTAACTTTCTGTGTTATAGTAACTTAATTGTGTCCATCTTACACAGTTGAGTATACAAAACCCCATCCAAGATTTACCATTATTAGTAACTTTCCTATTTATTACACTGCAATTTAATAAAAGAATATAAATATATAAGTTACACTAGCAACTGATAAGACATGTATTGTGCTTTACTAAACTTTAAACTTGTTTGAATCATTCTCTGACAACACAGTATCATTAAATGTACTTTTTTGTTGTTGTTGTTTAAGCTCCTAAAAAATAAATATCTATGGAATTGTAAAAAATCTTGTAAATTAAACCTTAAAAGTTGCAGTTGGTGTTGTAGTTGACAATGAATTGGTGAGAGGGCTTGTTTTTGTGCTTTATTGCATCTACATAGTGTTGAGAAGTTGGGGGATGGGAATGGGTTTGGGGCAAAGAAAGGCATGCTGCTAGCTGTTTGCAGGTAAACCAATCTGAATAAATTAATGATTATGGGGCTATCTCCTGTCCTTTCAAACTGTTATCTCCTGTCCTTTCAAAGTGAGGAGGGGGACAATTTGGGAGAGGGGGAGGGATAAAGTGTCTCACACTCATTGAGGGGGGAGGCCAGTTTGCCATGTTTAGTGGGGGAAGGGGCACAAACAGAGGGCCACTGGGCCCCTCTCTGGGTCTCCATGGAATGTATTTGAGACTCTCTCAACAAGACAGACCTGCAAACAGACCAAAAACCACACACAATAAAAACACACTTTTTACTTTTGGTTCATCATGTCATGAAAGTCCTCTCACCAACAACCTGCATAGACCACATCGTCATGTTTTGCATCGATAGTGTGAATTACTGCACTTCTTTCTGTCTTTCACACCCCAGAAAAGTTTGAGTGCAATTTGTGAATTTGTAGCATAAGTCAAAATGCTGCAGCAGTTGTAAAGAACTTCACTCCCTCTCAGCAACTCTGTTTCAACCATATAAGCTGTAAAGATATTGCACACACCCTTTTCATTTTTGGCACCTTTAAGTTTTTCTTTTATGACAATTGCAGAGAGAATTATGTTCAGACAGGAAAGAGCAAGTGAGGGAGCTCATTATCTATTTAATACCGCCTCGTTTTCACTCCCCTCACCCTCATCATGCTGCTCTTCCTCCATCGTTGGCCCTTACTCCCTCCTTACTTGTAAAAATTCAAAACTGGTGTGCCTGAGAGATCACCATGGAGACAGTTTCTTCCATCATCTGCGTCTTCTCAGGGGCCATAGTGGCTCTACGGTCACTCCAACCAATTTGACTGAAACTGGACCATAAGGCTGCACATGTAAGTCAATGGCAGCCAGTTTGTATTGCAATGTACTAAGAGGCTTTAAATGTGTAATGCTTTAACAATACAGTTTACTAAAATGATATTTATTTGTGCTTATGTTAAACAGCACATGCAATCCTGTAAATTATAATGACAGTTTATTATTCTAGTGGGAAAGCATCCAGCCTGTTTCACTATGCAACAAACAGTCGAGCCATATACAATGTGAATGTGGTACCCTTAAATAAATTCCAAATGTTCATTTGTTGTTGTTTTTTCCTGAATAATTTGAATTAATCTTAGATTTAGTCATTTAAAAAAAACATGTTTTTTATTTACGCATTTTTTTCTTCTAGATTTTTTATTTTTATTTTTTGTATAGTGACAATAATGTAATCCTCTCTGGGCTTCATAGGTCGTTTGTATAAGGCTGCTTTTCTGCCAGCCTATAAATAAAAATTTAAATCTCTCCCCCCTAATAATATCAGTGACTGCTGCTCATATCACCTCGGGGTGCTGGTGTACGTGTAGTTCATTTCCAACAACGCGCCAAGCGGTTCGATGCGGCTCGCTGACGTCAAACGACTCCATTACCCAGAAGTCCTCTGGCTCTGCTACAAGCTGGCTCCCTCCGCTCTGGGAGTGTTTCCCATTTAAACAAACACGGTCTTGCCGAAGATGGCGGAGAGTTTGTAGAGGCGTAAAAGAAACTGCTGTACTCAATGAAAGCGTCGAAGCCGGTGAGTTCTCCGCTATTTGTTTGTGATTCTTTTAAACCTGAGTTTCAAACCCCGATACTAGTGTGGGTTTGAACACGCAAATTTGTCACAGAGGCAGTTAGTGTTGCTTCGCTTCCGAGCAGCCTGTGTGTGTTTTTTTGAGCAACCGTGATACAACGAACCACCTTACCGCTGTCTATTTGTTGTGGAATGTTTGTTGTGATATTGTTGGCTCCCGAACTGTAAATAAGATGATAATTTACGTCAATCTCGCCTCGATAATGTGCCTTTCTTTTCGCTTTTCGTGTTTCTCGGCGTTTCCATTATCCGCTAGCTACAAAGTTTACGAGACATAGCCTCTGATTCGCTGGGTGCAATAGGCTAGCTGTTAATACTCAACACTGCTCATGAGTGTTTCAAAACGTTCAGTGTTAACTTTGCGGGTCGTGTTTGTCGTCCACGAGACATGTGGAAAGCTTTTGAGCCACTATGTTTCCTAGCAGACAGTCCGCCTTTGCTTCACAGTCTCAGTTCAGTTGCTGGAACCGTCTCAGCTAATGTTAGTTACACCGTAGTAGTTGTTCTGTGTGAGGAAATCCAAACAACACATTTGTGGGTCATTTGTTCCACTTGTCTGTGAATGTAAACAGTGTTTGCTCACCTTATAATGTAACACACACAATTTAAACTAATTAAGCTCACACAGAAATAGAAAAATACTACTTTTCAGAAATCTTAAATGTCTGGTGCTCTTTTAAATTAGTGATGTTAACCAGCTGCAGGTCAGGATCTTGCATTTGCCAGAAGCTCCCATTATTGACCCTCACTGCTGACAACCAAACTTGAACTGACGAGCTCAGCGTGGCTGCTCTGGAGAATCCACAGCATCTGCTATTTATTTGCTTGGCTGTAGTGAGATTACGTATCCGTGATTATAATGGCCCCATCACAACATGATTAAATGTTGGTTTTCACTGCTGATAAATCACATATAGGTGCATGCGTGTGTGTGTGCGACACAAAACAGACTGGCAGAGGCAGATGGATGTGTTTCTCTGCAGAGGAAGATAAACAATCCAGGGTTCAGGTAGAGTCCTGGTTTGCTTTCTCCCTGCTTGACAAGGTGTATGCTGAGCACTCAGTTTTTTGAGGTTGTAGGAGGACATTCTTGGAGAGCGTGCTCATGTGTGGTCAAACAATGAGGTGGTAGGGTTAGTCATTCCTGTGGAACGGTTGAGGTCTAGGTGTGCTGTTGCTCTCTTCGCCTGGGGCCATCCCTGCCGATACTTGCAGGCATTTACATCTCAATGTTGATCCCCGTGCAGGAGTCTCTAAAATCATCTAGGTGTTTTTGTCACATTGCAACCTTGTCTTGCTAATAGGTTGTTGAGTTTTCCTGCTTATCTGATTTCGTGCATTGAATAGACTGTGATAGCTCAGTAATGTGGCCGTGGAGGGGTACTTAACTGGGAGTGAATGGTGCCGCTGGCAGCCTTCAGCCGTCGGATGAGCTAACTTGTCTTTATTTTGAGTCTGATAGAATGCCATTACTCAAGCCCACGTATGTGGTATTTTTGTAAGTGATAGAATGACCACTGTGGGAACCTGTCCGATGAACTGCTTCTGCTCATATTCTTGGCAAATGGAGCCCCCTGTCCCCCATTCTCTGGCCCTTTATCTACCACTTTCTTTCTCCCTCACACAGGGTGTCAGGCTGTGTTAACAATGAATCAATCTTTGGGGGGATTCTTTGACTGCAGATGGGGTGCAGAAGTGACTGCGATGCATGGCTTTCACTCTTTGTCTGCTGGCCCCTGTGCTCTCAATAATTCATTAACTTATCACTTTTTCTCATGGGTCTGGGAGAAGTCTCTGTGTGGTGGCAGATTCTGTGGTTTCATTAAACAAACATACATTTAGTGGCATCACTGATATTTAGATAATAGCGTTTTAGTATCTTATCAATAATACAAAAGAACATATAAAATGCATGTTTCCAAACAGACTTGGTAACTAAATCTAAGGAGCAGGCATGTTCTCCACCCTGCTCTGTAAGCCTATGTGAAACTGCACTTTCTGGACCACTACATTGAATTATAAGCCAAAGCTTTACATTTAAAATTAAAAAAAAATCTGCACAAAATGTCAAAACCTTTATACTTTAACTGAGCTATATGATCATAAACAGTTTTTGCTATGTAATTTAACAGACTTCTGAATACAGAGTGGTATCAGACAGAAGAAAGAAAACTAAGAGGAGAGCTTGCCACTTTCGGGCGCCACTTTTTGATGACTGTCTAATCTGTCTTTGTCAAGCGGCATTTTTGTGTCAGTGATGTCTGAATAGATGGCATTCTTTGAGTGTTTCATCAGTCTGTGTGCCTTAAGTGAGACTGAGAGACGGAGATAATATGTTTAGTTTCGAGTAACTGCCAATAAGTCATGTGGTATGTGTTCAATTTAAGATTAATAGCTGTATGGATGAGCAGTGGTTCTGAGAGTACTCTTGATGGCACGGAGCTTCAAGGACAGTCTGATTGTTTCCCTTAATACCTTTTTTGTTAGACAGCAGTACAAGGAGTGCAGGGCTGGTCAAGGAAAACAGTTTCTCCCTCTAACTGATAAAATACAACCAAGGCTTGTAATTAAGGGGAATGGTGCGTGTTTAAATTATCAGTAATTATTATGTCTTTGATAGGATTTACCTTGCACTGTTTTCAAGTCAAAGTAAAGTATTTGTTCCCCTGAAGGTTAACTCCATACTAGTTAGTCTTCACTTTGACTTGACATCCAAGGCCGTTTTACAACCAGGTTTAAGAATTCAAAAGTTTCCTGTGGTCATCTCAAGCTGTGCAAAACATCCTGTTTAGTCCGCACATCTCAAGGTCACTACACTCAGGGACAATGATCTGTCTTTGTGTTTGTTGAAGGTGTATATAATGCACACTGGTGTGTTGGTGTGGGATAACTCAACAGGTAGGTTTGCTTTTTCTGCCTACCTCTGTCGGGCTAAATATAGAAGCCTCTGCTCAACAAGACAGTCATGTTTCCACTGCTAAGATAATTGCACTTACTTTGCCCAAACAAGTGAGAGTATGAAATGAGACCTGCTGAAACCAGATAAACCAGAGGAAGACAGACTGCCAGCTCACTGAGACCAAAGTCAAGTGGTGCAGTTTGCACTCTAACTCTGTTTGAAGTCACATCTCATTCATCCCCGTGGTCCCTTCACTTCTTCAACTCTGAGGTAAAACCCAAGTGTTAGCTAGCCGAGCCATATGTGAGCCATGCACACTTCTAAAAGCCAAACGGGCAGCCTGAAGCAATCATTGCACCCAATTCTAGTTTATATCCAGCAAGGATTTGGAACATTTCTCTCTCTGTAGTCCTCATTGATTGGATGAAGGCAAGAGTTTATTAGGGAAGGGAGTGCCAAGAGCTTTGTCCCCCTCCCCTCTTTGCCCTTCCTCTTTAACTTCAACTCCCCCTTTAACTTTCGCTTCCCCAGCTGAAGAATGCTCGTAAAACGGGTTCACCTGAACAAGCCAGTGGGAGGGTAGAACCCTGGCCTAGTTTTGTTACTATTGTAAAATGTTAGCAAGACCTTGTTTGTGTTTTGTTTAGGGCCCCCTTTTATAAAAATGCTTTGGGGAGAGACAGCAAGGGTGAAAAAAAGTTTGGTTTGTGAGATAACTGCTACCAGATGCTCTCTCTGTCTGTTATTCAGCATGAAGAGAAGGAGAAAGAGAAGCTGGTGAAGAGAAAAAGAGATACTGTCATTTGTAAGTGAACTTTTCAACTGCTCCATGGACAAACTCCATCTTAACTCAGTCGACAAATATCTGGTCCCATGAATACTGAAATACAAACAAGCAACAAGGGGCTTTAGCCGGGGTCGCTGCAAAGTGCACAAGTTCTTTGTCCAAAATGTTCACAAAATGTGCCTTTCCTGGTCTCAGTCCTCCACTCCTCATAATTCAGCAGTGTGAATTGGTCAGTTGTGTTTCTTTTTGTTTACATTGTGTTCCCCTTTCTCTGTACATCTCCAAAATTAAACAGTTTTGATGTTGAACTTATGTGGCAGAGGGGTGTGGTTTCTGGGTCTGTCTGGATTGAGAAGCAGCTGTGGCTGGCATGGCGCTGCAGTCGCAAGTTGTAAGAAGATATGTGACCATGCAAGCAGCAACTGAAGGGGCACTGCCTCCTAGTTCATCTGAAATTTACAATCCCCCCTTTTATTAAGGAGATGAGAACAGGTTGAAATGAGTGAGCAGTTGTTTGCCCACAGCACTGTGCTCAACAGCATATTCTTTCCACTGCGATTTTTACTTTATTGCAGCTTTGAGTTCAAGCAAAAGTCAAGTCGTGAATGACAGACTTCCACGCCATCGTTAAAGGCTCCAGACTTACTACAGCATGTCAACACCGGCACGGCATGTGTCGGATAATTTATTACACTTATTTCTTAATTGGGCTGATTTTTTTTCCGCTCCTTTTTGGACAAAGTGGAAAATGTTCCTTTTACCATTACTGTTCCTCTCCGCCTGGTGACGTCACCCCTGTTTATGTGGCTTGTCGTTAAGGCAACACTCTAATCAAAAGGTTGCTGCTCTGGAGCTTACTGTTGTCCTCAGAATAGCCGAGCTAACACTTGCCTCCCGGCATTGCCACATCACATCAAGCTTTGCGTTGAAGTCTTATTTTAAATACCAAACAACACTCCCAAAAGTTGGGCATTAATCTGATTTAGCGTTTCGTGTAATGAAGGTTCTACATTGGCAAGTAAGCCCCATGTTTCCATTTGGCCTGTTTCATATTCAGCTGGTTGCCAATGCCACACTGGAACAAGTACGTCTGTATGACTGTGGTATGACAAAAATAGGAGATGTAAAGGTCCTCATTCAATTAGCACCCATCTGATAGTCGATGCTCTTCAAATCCTTCCATGTTCCATGTGGCCATCCTTAAAATTGAATTGAAGCTGAACATTATTTAAAGCAACGTATGGGTTTGGTATTAAGGAGCAATAATAGGGTCTTTACAGCTGTGGGGGCCAAAAACAGCTTCTTTTTTTCTTTTTTTTTTACCATTTCTTAACTGAAAACAGAATATAACTAGGAGGTTCCTGACTCATTCTTAAGTACACTTAAAATGCAAGTTGTCTTAAAGTGTGTAAAAATCATTGAAATAATCGAATAATTAGGGCTGGTCCCGAATATCCGAATATTCGGTCGTTGTGGTGGTATTCGGATAATAATTTTGATATTCGAATAGTCATGCGCGCCCCCGCTGAGCGCCAGCGAGGCTCTAGTACGCAGACCTACCAACTCCGATGTCACGCTCCACTTCGCCCGTGTTAGTAAACAAATAATTGTATTCTAAGTCATTACCCTTCCCACCCCGCTCCCGGCGCACCGCTACGGCTCGAGCCGAATATTCGAATAGTCGTCATTAATTGGACGCAAATATTTGAAGAACGGCAATTGCTATTCGGAACAGCCCTACTAATAATTAAATCTATTGAATTTTTTTTTTGCAGTCTGTTCCTTATATTGGACAAAAATATTCAAAAAAATATTTGCTTCTCACTTGTCAGAACTACTGTCAACACTTCGCTTCAAGCTTCAAGCCAAACACACAAAAAAGCTGAAATCCTGTCATTACCAGTGAAGCACATCAATTTAATAATTTGTACTCTTACTGCTACTTGTCACCTTGTCATGACGGGCATGAGGTGAAAGCAGTAGCAGCAATGCCCCCCCCCTGTCTGAACAGACTTTTAAAGACAGACAGTAAATACAAAACATTGTAAAGGAACATTTTACAGCATTACAGACCAAACTCAGCCTGTAACTAAACGTTAGATCTATGGGACCACTATAGGAGAGTTTTTGACTTGACAAAAGTCCAACCTTTTTACGAAGACGTCACACACAAAAATAAAAGACTGCAGTATCCGTCAAATTTGGTTTTAGTTAACGCAGTGTGTGGGTCTGCAGGAACATTGAGTCTTTTTTATGTTCTGTGAAGGCAGAGCGAAGCGTAGACTGGTATGTGTCCGGTCGATCAGCCAGCGTTGTCCTTTGCTTGCTCCCTTACAGTGCAAAGGACTTGATTAGCAGTGCAGGCTTAATCACTCAGCAGATGGGACAGAGTGCAGTGTCACCAAGACAAAAACAAACCCACAGTTGGATTATGGCTGTGTGTGTGTGTGTGTGTGTGTGTGTTTGAGTGTGTACATGTGTGTCTGTGTCCAGGCAGACTGAGCAGCTTTGATTTGATTCCTAAACAGATTCCCAGGTGTAGCGATATAAACCCTGCAGAGCTCCTTGTTTCGTTCCCCCTACAATTTGTCCTGTTTACCACTGGGCCAATATGTCCTCATAAGTCCTTTAAATACACTTTTAATAGTGTGTGAAGCGTCATAGATGTCCAAAAAGTAGAGTAGGCCTTATCAAGAGGCTGAGGATTAGGGTTATAATCATATATTTTTATAAACCATACATCTGTGGGAGTTTTTATTCCCCACTGAGAATGAAATGAAGCAAACTAAAATTGTTCCTACTTGCATGTCAAGCTGTAAAATGATCCTCATGTGATTCTTAGGTTTTGGGGTAAAGTGTGTGTGTTTTTTAGAGAGATCAAATAAAGCAGGTATTGATAGTTTCGTCTGCTCCCGCTCTCCGTTTCCCCTTGTACCTCATTTCTGGAATCTTTTTCACCTAGGCTCTGTCAACACATGAAACTGGCCAGTTGAGAGAAAGGAAAAGGAGTAGTAAGGGGGAAAATGGGAGATGGGAGGGGCTGAAGTTGTGAAACTGGCGTCAGACCATCTTTTGAGTGGAATTCTTTGCAGGGGTCAGAGTTCAGGCGCTGCAGTGTGGCGCTGTGATTGGCTGAGGAAAGGTGAAATGAAAACCACAGTAAACTTTTGACCCCGGCGCAGGAGCGCTGCAGGAACGCCCAGGCTCAGCTCTGGCGTGGTGGAACAGAGCCCGCTCTCTTCCTGTGTTTACTCCACCAATCCAACAGGGACGGTGGGGAGAAGAGGAAGGGGGAGGGAGAGCAGAGAGGGAGGAGAGAAAAGACACAAGAGCGAGAGGGGAGGGAGGGAAAAGAGAAGATCGTCAGTGGCTCGGTTGAAACGTGTGCAGAAAAACACACACGGCTTCTGAAAGTTAAAAACCAAGCACAGTATTTTACACCAACATCAGGTCATTTAAAGAATATCGCCAAAAGTGATTACAGTGGTTAGCATATCTTCACACTGAATTAT
This sequence comes from Chromis chromis, assembly GCA_900302755.1. Taxonomy (NCBI): domain Eukaryota; kingdom Metazoa; phylum Chordata; class Actinopteri; family Pomacentridae; genus Chromis; species Chromis chromis. The sequence goes on from OMNN01030799.1 coordinate 59,700, forward strand.
CTGTGGCTACATGAGATTCGTGTTCTCACTGCATCTGCATCAGTTGCCAGTGAAGATGTGTGTGTTATCAGACTGGGCAGCAAGGAGGCTGATCAGGCCCTGGCGTTCTGGCTCCCCAGATAAAAGGCTGTTTAGCCATTGATTAATGAACTCATTTCCATAATATTAGCCTTGTGTGATCACAGCCGACCGCTTTCTGTTTGGTCACTGTGGTCCTCTCTGGACAATGCCGTGTCCTCGCGCTTATCACCTCACTATATGCACCGACATGTCAAGCTTATAGAAAACGAAGGGATTATTAGAGATGCGGAATTACAGTTGCGCTATGCGATGAGTTAGCTGCTTGAATCTGTGCCTGCGTGGGTCCTATCCCGTTCCTTTCTAGTCTTTGTCCGTATTAATGATGGATAGTTGTAGGAGATGCATGTGTGACGCACACACACACACACACACACACACAGTGGAATCTGCCATCTCTTTGTTTTCACCTTCATTTATTTTCCCTGGTTTTTCTACACGTTGCAGTTTGTGTGAGAAAAATGAGGAGATGCACACACAGCCTGTCGAAGCTCTTGTGTGAGCTGTGTGCGTCGGACAAGGGTGGGGGATGTTTTTTCTAGAGGAAACAAACAGTCCTATGAAGGTAGTTTTCCCCCCCTGCTTCAAACTACCCCATCTTCACCACATTGATCTATGAACATAATGTGTCTTTTATGAGGAAATACCCAAAGCAATTCACGTCAATTGTTTGTCATTTTGCAGATATTTTCCACATTTATTTTCCATCTGCGAAACATGTATCTGACTCCAAATTTGACTGCTCACGTGTATAGAAGATAGCTTTGTTATTGTGTGTTATACCCACATTTTATTCCCCGTTTGCTTAATAATAAAAATTGAACTTGAGGTTGGTTTCCATAAACGCTGAGGCTTCATTTTCTCAGTGATGGACGTGTTTCTGAAATGCCTCACAAAAACTCCAGTTTGTTAAAGTGACGACGTGTTTCTGTCTGATTTTCCAGCCCCACCTCCTCCACCGTCGTCCTCGCTCACATTTGCGTCACTACCGCGGTTTTGAAAGGCGTGCTTTATTATGCCGTGAATGTGCTCTAAATCAGTCACGCTCGTTCAGACTTATAAATTGAAAAACAAAACAAAAACAGAAATAAAATAATTAATTTTTGGCAGTCTGACCTGGTTTAAATGGACCTTCACATTAAATGTATGCAGAGAAACCAGACACTACCAGACGTATGAAGGACCTAGCCTGTGTTTTCAGTCTGGTTTTTAAGCCTTGCTGGAATTTCACAGCTGCCTCTCCAACTAAATGGAGGCTTTTCCTTAACAATTTACAGCTTCACTTTTTCAGAATCCACACTTGTACACATGTGCTTCACATATGTCCTCCCCGTCCCCATTCCTGACTCTCATTGTGTGGCAGCACTCTTGGTCTTGCCATCCAGCCCTTTGGCTCCAGCTCAGTCCCATTAGCCTGTGTTTCATTGAAATCATGTGTAATGTTGGCAAGAAAACAGCAACAAAGCAATACTCACCAACAACAAGGGTGCATTTGGAAGTTGTCTTCGCTTACAATTAAGGGGGAATCCCCGAAATGTCAAGATGATAGATAGCTACTAAACAGAGTTAAATTTGGTTCTAAATTATATGAAGCAAGAGCAGCAATGTCGTCCACAATCCTCTTGTTTTCCCCAGCCATTTAGTAAAAAGTCACTGATTCCAGCACAGACTTCACAGCAATGTAGGCCTGTATGCGTCAGTTACTACACGTATGTTATGACTTTTTATTTAAAATGTGAAGCTTTCTCTTCAAAATCTGATTTAATTGTTGGAAAATGTCTTTTTCCTTTTTTCTTTTTTTTTAAAATATATATTTTTGGCCTTTTCATGCCTTTTTATTAGAGAGAACAGGACAGTGGATAGTCAGAAACGGGAGAGAGTGGGGAATCACATGCGGTAAATGGCCGACGTCGGACTCGAACCCGGCACAGCCACTATGCCTCTGCACGTGGGTCACGCGACATAACCGCTAGGCTATCGAGGCGCCCCTTTTTTCAATATATTTATATATTTTACAGACATTACTGACTCTTAACTGTCATACTTACTACTGGTAAGTATAAGTATACTGGTTTAGATTGATGCTTTCATCCACTAATGGAACTTTTATGGAAGAAAATCTTGTTTTTATTGGTTGTTTTAAAAATTGAATGTATAGCTGAAGTTGTTTGGTTGTCTTTTTTCCCTTGTTGATGGCCAGAAGTACATTTGGTACATGATTAATATGTTTCATAGGGGGTGAGGGGTCTGATGATCTTATATTGTAGACAACCATAATTTGGCACATGATCAGAGTTTCAGACGAATCATACAGGTTGTGTAATTAAGGGTTGCCAAATATAACTATTTTGTTAGTCCTTGCTAATAAGCTAGTCCCGGTCCATCCTGTCTCATGTTTTCCACCTAATGGGGACTGTGAAAGTCGTCCTCATTGTCATCAAGCTGCTTTTCATGTGAGTCTCTCGTCATGAAGACGGTCTCCATCTCCACCGTCTAACTGCAGATGGTGACTATAGTCCTTGTTCTGCTCTGTGGGAGATCATCTGTGAGCTGGAGGGCCACTCTAACCTGCAGCAAACAGAGAACTGGTTCATTTGATTCTATAAAATCCATCCATGATGATGGCAAACTACCTTTTTCCAACTTTAGTCCAAGATGGTGGAGTTTGAGTCCATCTGTGGGGCAAGAAACTCATTGGAGAGGCAGCTTAAAGACATCCAGGACTGCCACAACGGCGACTTGGCCAGCCTGCAGGTAGAGAAACACGAGATGGGGCAGCCTGGGCTAGCGGATCAGGCTTTGTATCCAGGCAACCATATGCACAACTAGTCACGTGATCACCTGATTCAACTAAATCTGTTGGGGGAGAATTGTGATTAAGATCAGGGATCGTGATTCTATGTCAAAAGAAATGTCATTTGATCTTCTGGCAAGATCATCCACCCCCAGCCTGTCATCTCAGTCATAGTAGATCACTGTTGTCAAAACACAAACGGGGACAATTTGCCAGTGACACTTCACTAAACCCATTCCCTGAACAATAATCATCCAGTCAGAGCTTTGTTTTCCTCTATGAAAACACAAGATCTGAAGTGCAGAGTTAGGCTACATCCACACTAATATGTTTTCATTTAAAAAAAAACCAAACACAATCTCCAGCCAGATTAATTTTTAAGTGCTGTTTTAGAAATACCTGTCCTGCCTGAAAATGCATATCACATGACTATTCACATACAGAAGAAGCAGAATGTTGCTTGCTTAGGTGTAGAAAATACTACAGGGAATAAACATCAGTGGCGAAAAGTAAAACTAGAAATATCTTTGCTTGGATCGACGATGAGGCGGAAAGTAACACAAGTATAAGGCGATCAATGTGGACACGTAACGACTGATAAGACCCAATCAGGAAGCAAACGTGGGTGTCTACAATTCTGAAAGTCTCGATTTCTACCCATCTAGACTGGATCGCAGTCCCAGAGTTTTCAAAGTTGAACAGGTTCAGCAGCATTTTGAAAAGTCTCTGTTTTAAAGGTCCAAAAATGGTGGAGTAGTGTGGAGGCAAGGGTAGCAAATGTATGCAATTTAAAAGGAAAACTTATCCATGTGGATGTAGCATCAGTTGCATAGGATGAATTTAGGCAAGTGTTGTTAATGAGCTCCACAGGATACTGCTTGTTAAGTTTGCATTGTTATGGGCAGTATTTTAATACTCATTCCTTGGCGTTTGACACATAAAAACACTTAGCATAGTCTATAAGTTAAGACTTTGTGTGTAAATGACATCAGATTTCCAGAAGGGCTAAATATCACTACATAAATACTTAACAAGGTTACAGACATGGTTCATATGGTATACTATAAACTGTATTCTGCAATTTTATTTTTCATTCATTTTCTTTTTTGTGTGTGTGTGACTTAGGTTTTGAGGACCCACTGGCTTCAAAATTGAATTTCCCTTAGAGACAATGTTAAGGCTGGGGTTTGTAGAAGCTCCAGTTGCACTTAACCCAGTATATGGCTGGTTTTTATGCTCGGCAGGAGGTGGAGACGTTCTTTGAAGAAAAACAGGAAGTCATTCTGTCCTTTTGTTTCCTTTTTGCACTTGATGTCCCAGACTCTAGTGGGCACCTTTTGTTACTTTATTACCTTGCCTCTGTGGTGTCTGTGTGTCTGTGTGTGTGTTTGAGTGGAGTGAAGTAATGATGCTAAATGTTTCCAGTATCCCAGGAATGTCGTGACTTAAAAATTAATTGAAAATACACTGATCACAATGTTGTTGTTTTTTTACACACGCACGCCCTTCTCGTAGTCCGAAGCCTTGGATGTGTTTTTCGGGGTGTATAATTGCATCTATGTGAGCCCCAGTTTGTCTGATCTTTGTTTTGGGTGGGCCAATGTTTATTGTTAGGCCTGCCACTCTTTGTCTCGGGGAGCTCAGATTGCAGGCTTTATTTCAGGCTGAGCAGGAATGTCCTCACTATTCTGGTCCTGACTGACTGACACTGCTGCTGCTCTGGCATTCAGCCAAATGACTGTATATCAAAACCATGCATTTTTAGAATACTAACTGAAATTATTTGATACGACAGAGTGCAGAAAAATGCAGTGATATTCTGTATAAAGTTTACCTGAAGAATAAACGTGTAGAGATCTACAAGTTTAACCGGCTCACAGGAAAAACAGCCTGTCTGTATTCGTACACATAGGTCCTTCAAATGTATTAAATTTAGTGAGGAGTGTTTGCATTTTAAGACCAGAGAGTCATTTCAGTCCACAAAGTCAGCGAAGCCATCCTCTAGGCTAGAAAATAGTTCAACATAATGCTCGATAGTTTTCACTAATTACATAAAGTTCCAGACTGGCATGAACAAACTTAAAGTGTGCTCCTCCCTGGCTCCTAACAGCCTCCTTTGTAAGTGGAGCTGCTACCAGTGGCATGCAAAAGGGGTGTTGTTCAATTGCATAATCAACATATGAAACGACAACAGAAGCAGGTCGGAGTGAGAAAATGGGTGTCACGGCATCTCTCGCAGTTTCACCTCGAGTGGCACGCAGCAAAGGTGTTAGTTGGTTCTTACCCTCCATCCTTCAGGTCAGGGGGTCTCGGCATTTCACCCTGTGGCACTTTCCCTGTGGCTTCTGTGCAAGTCTCTGAAAGCACCATAGTCAACCTCCGACCAGACTTTCTGTTCCTTTACTTAGTCCTTGGTGTTCTAACATTAAAATTATTCTCTGTGCTGAAAAAAAAAATGCAGTTAAATTCAAAATAAAGTGGCTAAATTCAGGTATTTAATAGAAATACGCCATCAAAGGTGATTTTTGTGATATCAAACAATTTCTGGTTATTACATTTCCTGTCTATTTTGCCCTCCACTAAGCAGCACGCTCTTCAAGCTCAGCCGCAGAATCCTGTTAACATAACTAGGTAGCTAATTTATCTTGCTAAAATTAGCTGCCTGGCATGTTTGTGGTACTTTCCAGTCATTCATTGAGAGTGCAGAATTGCTGAAATGATTTGAATGAGACCCGTGTGAAAGATCAAGACACAGAAGTCAACGGACAGATTGACTGTCAGATCATACTCTTCTGATTTCCGCAGTGAGAGTGAAGTCATGCTTGATAAGAGAACTTTGAGGCACGCAACACTGGTATTCGTGTAAATAATCAGTTCACAGATGACCTTTAAATGCAAGTGGTTTGGGAGTGGTTGCATTGTTAGTGGGTAGCTTAGAAGATATGAGGAAGCAAAATCCTACTCGGTCAAAGAGGTTTGTAGAAGTTTGTATGAGACTGTCTATCTGTACACTTACTGTCCTTTCTGACGAGCTAAATTATTCACCTTGATCTAATATTGATGCATGCAATGATTATTGTTGTTGTTGTTTTTTTTTTAAGATTTATTTTTGGCCTTTTTATACCTTTTATTAGAGAGGACAGTGGATAGAGTTAGAAACGTGAGAGAGTGGGGAAGGACATGCGGTAAATGGCCGAGGTCGGACTCGAACCCAGCACAGCCGCTACTCCTCTGCACGTGGGTCATGCAACATAACCGCTAGGCTATCGGGGCGTCCCCCTTGATATCATTTCTTAATTTATTGGGATTAAAAGTGCACCAGTGCTCGGTTATGTTATACAAATTGTAAAGTGGCTGTGGCTTCCAGTCAGTTGTTGTTCTCTGTGGTAAACAGACTTAAAGGCTGATTTGTAGTTGTTAATGTGTTTAGGGTGTGCCAGTTAGTAATTTAAGGAAAATCAGCCTCCAGACGGGGGCTCATGTGTGAGGTTGCGAGTCAATATATGTGCACAGGTAGTCTTTTGGCCAGATGGTCCACCTTTAAGTCACATTTAATAGTGCTCTTGTTTCAGTGTCTTATTGACTTCATAACAGCTGAATCTGACTGAGCTTTACTAACTACAAAATACCAAAAAGTCAGACTTATAAGGCTTTTTATATTGCAGTATAAAAGCACTAGACAAGTATAGTTAATAAACTGAATTTAAGTAAATAATCAGCTTGGATAACGGTATAAAAAATAGCATTACACCAACACTCTTTAGCTCAGTGACTCCTTTCTCTTCCCCTCCCCCTCCACATCAACCCTCCTCCCTCCTCTCTTCATTCTGCTCGGTCTGCTTTGACTCCTCCTCCACCTCCTGTGGTTCATATTCACATGCTTATTTCTCCTGGTCTGAGTTGCATCTCTCTTCCAGAGGCTACTCGTGTTATGTGTCTGTGTCGGTAAACACGGGGACAACAAAAAAGTTTTAAAATAAAACATCTAAAAATGAAAGAGAGTTAAGAGTTGGAAAAATAAAACATGAGACTGCAAAAAGACATAAACCTTTCACAGGTTGATTCTCACTCATTGTGTCTGTGAATTGCCGATACGCTGTTATGGTGTTGTTAACATTTGCCTCAGAATTATTAAGCCATGTTTGGACAGTTGACAGAAAGGGGGGCAAAGGGAACGCTTTTCTCTCTTTCTCTGTGTTTAAATTATTCATCTGCAGCATTAGCTCAGTTGCAGCTCTGCGTTTAGGACTGATGTGATCAGTGGTCTGTGGTGGAGGATCACACACACTGGGGAGAGTAGCAGCAACTCACACACTGCCACTGTGTGTGTGGCTGCGATGATTGCGAGTTAAACCTATGAATAAAGAGGCTTAACCTGAATTGGTGTGTTACAGTTTTTTTTATTTAGTTTTCTTATTATTTTTAACAAATCTGTAATTTCTGTTAAGCACATCCTTAGAGAACGGTAGTAGTTCAAAAGTTATTTTTCAGTTAATGTTAAAGAAACACTTTAACGTAGCTGCCTTTATTATAAAGATTTTGCGGTCGGTGTGTGATTATTTTTAGATTTCGTGACGGAAAGAACATCTGACAGGCTTATCTGTGGCAGTAGGATGATGGTGCTAAAGGTCAGTGGTTTTGGGAGTAGTTTGTACCCAAACACTGAACAACAGGCACGCCCAGTATTTGGGTTAGGACCCTATGATAGGTCCCCTGATATGGATTTGTGGCTAGAAAAATTGTTGGCAAACAAGATGATATTATATCAGTAATACTATAACTACTATTTTGAAATGGGACATAGATATTGATGGCAAGCCCAAGAGAGATTTCTTTCTGCCATGCTGATGAAAGCTTATAGAGTCACTGATGAGAAAAACCCCACACTAGAGGGACTGTAGAAATATGATTCAGAAGCACCAAAGGTTAGTAAAGCTTTGACAGAGCACATGCACACGTTGCTGAAAAGAAATGGCAGGAAAGAAAGATGCATGCCAAGTAGCTTCTTTTATTATCAGTCTTTAAATTTAAACAATCATTTAGATCAGTTCTGCAGGAATCTCTGACCTTTTGTTAGAATCATTTGCACACTGTGTTGGTTCCTTAATGCTGAACTAGCTATGCTTTGGCCATAATGGCGAGCAGCAATCATACAAGGTGTGTGTAACAAATAGGAGGACAGTGAAGCAGAGTGATAAACAGAATATGTAAAATAGGGTGGATGAGTGGCCACATTTCCAGGAAAGGGAAGTGATGACGCAGTGGAACTGGCTGAGGGGAGCACGCAAACAGGATGCTATCTGCTGTGACTTCCTGTGCAATTTTAGAAGTCAGTTTTCCCATGATTTTCTATGAAAGAAAAACATGAAGAGCCCATTGCTATTTTCTTAGCAAGCAGAGGAATTCCTTAATGTTGTCATGTTGAGACATCCAGGCACAGAACTACAGTCAATGACCTCATTTTTTCTGTTTCTGTTTACAGGAGATGTGGAGACATTGAAGTGGCACTAGACCCTGAATGGAGTTTGACTGGGGCTTGTACTGGCCAAGGTGAGCATGCGGTAAATGTAAAAAACAAACACAGACACTTGCTTGTACTCACTCTAGGTGGAAAATCCATTAAATATTCAGACCATTTTATTTTTAACTAGGAGATGTTATATTTCTCACTCTGGCAGCTGCTGTCTGTGTACCTGATGGTTTGTGACACATTTCATCTTGTTCCTGAGCAAGTTTCACATGTCAGATGAAGCTGATTCAGGTCAGGGGAATACTGCCAGGCCTGTTGAGGCTCATCTGCGGTTTTGGTGGGCTGCTGCTCACAATCTCTCACTCTGCTCTAGAGGTGTTGTCTACTCCTGGGATGTCTCAGTCATGTGAAACTTTTAGCAAGTGTAAAATGTCAACATCAGTGTACTAATGAACATATGAACACTAAAGTCACAGTAGATTTTGAGTTGCAGCTGTCAAACTCCCATGAAAACAGAGTTCTTGTTTTCCTTACATTTACTCTGGTTTTTAGCGTAGCTTTCCTATAGTACTAGCCTGCTATGCATTCCCTGTTCTCAGAAAGGCTCCCAGCAGCCCACAGCTCTGCTGTTTGTCCGTTTCAGGATGTGAGGCTGACTGAAGGCTGATGTCATCTTTCTCCACTGCTGCAGAGGTGAGCCTTAGGACAGAAACCAGGAAGGAAGGAAGAAAAAGAGAAGGGAGGGCAGCGAGAGTCACAGCCGGAGCACGACAGGCAGATTTAGAGAGGGGTGCTGAAAGGTAGACAGACAAGAAGCATGCGATGCAGATTTATGGCTCAGAGTGCATGTCTGAGACCTGGTGCTCTTCTAGTGGTAGTAGTAGTAGTAGTTGTAGTGGTGGTGGTGGTGGTGAGTGACTGGGCTGCATGTCCTAGCCTGCAGTTGCGGAGCAGGAGTTGCATAATGGCTCCCATCCGTTCTACACTTTTCCTCTCTGGAATGAGCTCACTGAGCGCTTATGTGTGCACATTCACACATGCAGACACAAACTCCAAGATAGAGTTGTAGTAGAACAATCTGGTTATACGGCCACATGCTACAGCTTTGTGTGCGTCTCTGGGTGGGAATAGGAAAGAGCAATGACCTTAGAAGCTGGCTACAGGGGTTTCCTCTAATGTGAACTCTGAGGGGTCAGACACAGGGCAATGCCAGAGCAAGAAAACAAGGGCAGGGTCCCCAGCTCGGTACTGCTACACCCAGGGAGGGAGGGAGAGAAGGGAGGGATTGTCTGAGGATGGTATGGGGGAAACAGAAGTTAAAACCTATTGGAAGAAAGAACGGATGTAGCCTAGTAGACTGCAGAGTAAAGAGAATGCGGAAGAGCGATAACTCTTGCTAGTCACTGGAATACACTGTGGAGCCTTGCCTGGATTGTTTCAAGGCTCCACAAGCCTGAGCAGTGTGGATTTTTTACTTGTGCCGTCTCAGGCAGTTAGACAAAGAAACAGACTGGTGAATATGAGCCTTGCTGGGACAGTAGCTACCAGCAATCTTCTCTCACAGACTGTGCCGCGACATGCCTGAGCATGCAAGTGTACGGGAAGCAGTCTGTATACGCAGTGTGTACATGTGTTGCCGCTGCTAGCAGAGTGGTATCGTTCTAGCGGGCAGGCTGGCTGAACGCAGGATGACCCATCTCCCCCGAGGCTCCGAATAACTACATCATCATCAGTCGCTCCTCGCAGTGGAACAGATGAGATTTCACTCCCATCAAACACAGAGCAAAAACCAAGGCTGCTTTACTAACTGGATAGTCTGCCCTTATAAATCTGTACTAATCTACAATCTACTGTTCCCCTGGAAGTCACTTCATTTATAGCCATTCATTCGAGTGGACTTAACAACAAAAAAAAAAGCACAGCTCATAGCATTTCCCAGTCCACACTCATCTTCTGATTAGTGCACCACACACACACACACACACATATAAGCATATAAAACAACTCTTAACTCTAAGTTCACTCTTTCTGTTCGGGTCTAACCGCGTGATTGTCTGTCTGTATATATGATGTGTGTCTGTTTACCTTTAGGTGCTGATATGCGCTGAAGATGAGTGGCGTAGGAGACAACTCGTTGGAGCCACTGTGCTCCGACCGCAAACGTAAATTGTCCACCTGTGACACACCAGGCTTAGGGTGAGTACTATAACTTCTGTTACGTGTATTTGGTATATCGGTCTGTTGTTTTTACTGTGAATGTCAGCAAGTGCATGAGGTCAGTATGCTGCCTTCCGTAAACATCTCTAAAAGTGTGTCTGCTGCTAACGAAATATCTGAGGCATCTGAGCCCTGTATGGCCGTACGGCCTGCATACGGATGGGGCATGGGGAGGTGAGGTTGTCATGGCAACATGTCTAATCCCCTTGGCGCCCCGGCAGGTGTGACAAGCGTCGGAGGGAACAGGAGAGCAAGTACATTGAGGAGCTGGCTGAGCTCATCTCTGCCAACCTTTCGAACATCGACAGCTTCAACGTCAAGCCTGACAAATGTGCCATCCTCAAGGAGACCGTGAGGCAGATCAGACAAATCAAAGAGCAAGGTACCCCCTCTGGACAGTCAAACCCATACACTCCTGGTCACGAGCAGAGACACATATGACAAAGTTTAAAGCCTTTTCTTTCTTTCTTTTTGTGTTTGGGGAGTAAACAGTGGATAAAGTTAGTCTAGTCAAGTACCCTGCTGCAGGACAGATGATGCCAGTGATGAAGTGGTGTGTTTGGTTCATGGCCAGGCCGCTTCAGACCGACAGCCAGTTTGGCTGTTTGTATCGCTGGGGGTAAATGAACACCAGTAATTGAGACCAATCCTTGGTGGTCATGGCTCAAGGCTGTCAGTGACAGTGTGTATCTGTTAGTGCCAAACCCTGCTTCTCTCTGGGAGACTAATGACACCGGAGACTCAGAAATCAGACCTTATAGAGTCGCTCCTATCCGTAGGCCTTTTTCCAATCATTTTGCAGATTTGACGTGATTAAATACGCAAAGAAGGATATTTTCCTCCACCTGTTTTTAGCTCGGTTGAGATTAGATCTGTGAGGATAAGTGGCTAAGGAAGAAAGAGGGCAATCATATTGGAATCTGCCCAGAGGGTCACAGCTGGCTACTGCGGGTCCTGGCGTTGTGCAGCCAGGTTACCATAGTTACAGGATGGGAATGATGGAGGGCCTCTCTGTTTTCTTTTCTTTTCTGTCTGTTGTCTGTTTAGCACACCTTTCCCCACCCTCTGTTTACACATCTTTCCTGTTTGCGGTCAGTTTCTTGGGTGTGAGTAATTTTTAATGTCAGTGACTGCTTTCTCATCTGTGTTTGGTTGTACGGCTTCTGTCCTTTAAAATAGCATTAAATCCACTGTCACACTGTTTCTCATCATGCTTAGTGTCTCGCGCCACGAATGACCCTGCTATAAAGAGTGGTATCTAACAAAGCCTCAGACACATGCTGATTTTAAAAATAGAAAGGCATGCTAACCATGCATCCATGACTTGTGCTGCCATCTGGTGGCCAGAGAAAGTATTCATTATCTTAGAGAAGATGTAAATCAGGGGTGTCAAACCCTGGTCCTCGAGGGCCACTATCCTGCATGTTTTAGATGTTTCCCTCTTCCAACACACCTGATTTAAATGATCAGCTCATCATCAAGCTCTGCAGAAGCCTGATAACAATCCTGATCATTTGAATCAGGTGTGTTGGAAGAGGGAAACATCTAAAACATGCAGGATAGTGGCCCTCGAGGACCAGAGTTTGACACCCCTGATGTAAATCATAGAATGACTGACTTGAAATTATGACATAATGACAAACACTATAATAAGGGAAATACAAAAGCTGTCTTATTATATTGTGCGTGCAAACACACAGATGCTGCACAGAAGCCCAGGTGCAAAATTGTACTTCTTTTAATCAGCAGTGCCGTGTGTTTTATCTGTCCTCAGGAAAGAGCGCTTGCAGCGATGACGATGTTCAGAAGGCGGATGTGTCCTCCACTGGTCAAGGGGTCATTGACAAGGACCATCTGGGGCCGCTGCTCCTACAGGTCAGCTTCAGGACACTTGGGGGGGCAAAAGACCAATTAGCTGCCCTTCCATATGCTGGACTGGTGCCTCACTGTCATTGCTCTGGTGTTGATGAAAACCTCTCAGCTGGTTTCTAGAAGGGCAAAATTGCCTTAGTCACCAAGTAATAACATTACCTGCATTGTTAAGTCTCATTTAACTCTCCATTTTTGTGCCCCTGCTGTTCCCAGGCCTTGGATGGTTTTCTCTTTGTGGTTAACCGCGAGGGCAGCATTGTATTTGTGTCAGACAATGTGACGCAGTACCTGCAGTACAAGCAGGAGGAGCTGATCAACACCAGTGTTTACAACATCATCCACGACGACGACAGAGAGGAGTTCCACAAAAATCTCCCCAAGTCCAATGGTGAGACGAGACTGTTTGCTCGTGTTGGTACAAACACATTCAGGTTAACGCGTACTACTTACTAATCTTTCTATTCTTCACAGGGCCAAATGGAGCATCATGGAGTGGAGAGGCGCCCAGTCAGAAAAGTCACACCTTCAACTGTCGTATGCTGGTGAACTTTGTTCATGGTCAGAGTCATGGGTTGTCAGAAGAGAGGCCTGGG
>OMNN01030800.1:0-29926 GCA_900302755.1 Chromis chromis
AAAAAAAAAACACCTGAAAGTTAAGGAAATATCATATATGTACATATATAGTGCCATTTAAGTGAGGATTTATTGCATATTTCTCACACTTAAATGTTCCACATCATTCAAATAATATTTATATTTATTGAATCTTATACAGAGATAACCCACACAACGCAAAACGCCGTTTTTAAATTATGGTTTATTGAAGAATTATTAAAAACCCAAAAAAGTAATTGCCCTCCTGAACCCAATAACTAATTGGGCCACCCTTTGCAACAACAACAACTGCAGTTAAACTTTTATGAAATCTTGTCTTTTACATCGTCATGGTCCACTCTTCTCTGCAGAATAGTTTTAATTCGGTCACATTAGATGGTTTTCCAGCATACACTGTCCTTTTAAGGTCTTGCCACAGCATCTCAATTGGATTGAAATCTGGACTTTGACTCGGCCACTCCAAAACGTGTGCTTTGGGTTATTGTTATGCTGCATAAACCATTTGTGTTGAGCTTTAGGTCATAAACTGATGGGTGGATATTCTCCAGGAGGATTTTCTGATAGAGAGCAGAATTCATGGCTCCATCAATTATGGCAAGTCGTCCAGGTCCTGTGGAAGCAAAATAGCCCCAAACCATCACACTACCACCACCATGTTTCACTGTTGGTATGATGTTCTTCTTGTGGAATGCAGTATTAGTTTTACACCACATGTAACGGGACCCATGTCTTCCAAAAAGTTCCACTTTTGAATCATCAGTTCACAGTATGTTATCCCAAAAGTCTTGGGGCGCATCTAGATATGTTTTTGCAAATGCCGGACAAACCTTTATGTTCTTTTTGGTCAGTAGTGATTTGCACCTTGCAGCTCTCCCATGATGCCATTTTAACCCATTGTCTTCCTTATTGCGGAATCATGTAGATAGACCTTAACTGAGGCAAGTGAGGCCTGCAGATCTTTGGATGTTTGTCCGTTTTCTTTTGTGACCTCCTGGATTAGATGTTGACGCGCTCGTGGAGAAATTTTGGTCGCCCAGCCTTTCCTGGGAAAGTTCACCATTGTTCCATGTTTTCTCCATTTGTGGATAATGTCTCTCACTGTGGTTCTCTGGAGTCCCAGAGCCTCAATAACGGCTTTGTAACCCTTCCAGACTAATACATGCCAATGACTTTGTTTGGCATCTGTTCTTGGATCTCTTTGGAACGTGGCATCATGTGCTGCTTTTTGAGACCCTTTAGCTTCTTCACAATGCCAGACAGGTTCTATTAAGTGATGTTTAGATTCAATAACCCTGGCAGTAATCATACGTGGTTATTCTGGATTTCTCTATATTTTTCATTAAATTGCCAGAGACTATCTTGAAAATAAAAGCACATGTGCTGTCTAGAGCTGCAATTTTTCTGTTGGCCTGAAACAACCAGCTGCTTGACCAAAGCCCAAAATATACACAATTGAATTGCTCCACTCAATGGCACTGTAGCATTTCCCCCATCTGTGCTATAATTTCACAGTCAGAAGAGACAAGGGGAGTCTAATTCTCTATGAGACCATAAATCGGCTGCTAATCACAAGGTAGGCTTTTAACCAGAGCTGGAAACGGACTTTGTTATTCCCCGACCACAGTGGCTGATGACTGAGAAATACTCCACACTATTATTGAGCATCATTTACATTGTTTGTAAATCACAGATACAGGTTTTATTGACTCTATTAAATTATTTGTGTACATTAATTTAAAGAAAAAATCTATGATTGTAAGAATTGCTGTGGTGAAATATTGGTTGTGAGATTGACTTCTTCGTACTGTCTTACTGAGAAATATCAATTGGGTTTGTGAGTCTGGCTATAGCAGTGTGGTCTCACTTCCTCACGTCACACTAAGTTATACAGTCTACAAGGTCTGCTGCTACAGTGGGTCATCCAGTAATTGCAGGTTTGGTGGTTCAATGCCTAACTCCTGATTGCATGAGCAAGGCACTGTACCCCAATCTGCTCCGGATGAGCAGGTCAGTGATATTACCTTTTCATTAAGGAGAGATGCACTCTCAAGACGGTGACCCACATCTGCACTGCCTTAGACTTAATGTGCAACTCATCATTATTGACTCCAGACTCACCCAGGACATTACTCAGACTTGCTAGTGAATTATCAATGAGTCCAAAGGTTTCTCTGTCACCCTCAGCAATGCGGGGTTAAAGTTTTCATTTTTAACTCAGGCCACAAATGTTTGACAGTAATTTAACAAAGATGTGTTAAGCTGGGCTGGTTGCAGGATGGCTTCTCCAAGATTTTCAACCTTCTTCTCAGAGCGCATTGTCTAAACAGACTAGTCATTAAATCAACACCACGTGCTTCCTTTGGGCCACTGCTCATTAAGTATGCAGACTTACTTTACCAAGTTTAAAATAAGATGCTTTCAGCTTAAATTCCCATTTGGGTTTTTGTCTTTTCTCTATTTTCACAGGTCTGACAAGTGTATAAATTAATAAATTAAGTTGCCATCATATAAAAAAGGCAGGTCTAGACAGTTGACATTTTTCTTCTCTGATCAAACAAGACAAATTCAGGAGGACATGGACAGATAGACAGTAATCAACATGGAGTTTTATTTATTTCAGTTTTGTTTAAGAGAGTGATAGGACAATTAATTCCAGATGGAAACAAACACAAAACAATTTTTTTCACATTAAATGAAAGACTTTCTCAGAAGGGAAAAAGATCAGAAATATAACGGAGTGAGAATAGACTAATGCAAAGAACGAGATGTGTGTCCTTAAACAACAGCTGGCAGCACATTTACTTTCTACTTTTACTTTACTTTTCATACCTTGTTACTTATTATTGTACAGTAGGGGGTGCATGTGTGTGCCAGCAATGTTACCTTTTATCACTGTGAAGGTCTTTAAGAAACCTGAATTCATTGGTCAGCCTTCTCTTCTCTTTTCCAAAATTACTGTTTCCAGTTCTTTGATTGGCTGAATTGCCTAATACAGAACTGCTCCATTGCATGTCCCTATGGGCCAGAAGGAGAAGACTGCAACAGGAGTGACTTTGAAGTAATGGTACTCCTGGAAAAAGTAATACCTGCTGTAACTCTTTCTAATATGTCACAGATGTGTCTTAGGTCAATCTGACAACCACAGTTTATTTGTACAGTACCTGAGAGCAAATTCAGAAACTTTAAACAGTAGGTGACTGATAAACTGGTAATAATAAGACAATTGTAAATCGTAAAAACAATATGATTTGCTCGAGAAGATAATATAATAAACAGGAGCTGCAAAAACTTCTAATAAAAAAAAAAGCTTAAAAGTTTGGTTTAAGTTTGTGTTGGAAGACATCAATACTTTCAGCTGTTCTCAAATCCTCCGACAGATTGTTCCACTGGCTCAGAGTATAAAAAACACTAACAACTGCTTCACTAAACGTTTTTGTCCTGTACTTTGGAACAACTGATTCATTTATGGGCAGCATGTCAGACAAGTAGGCTGTTATGAGACTCTACAGTGGTTTAATACAGAAATTGAACAGGCAACAAATGTAAGGGCTGTGTAATGTATTTTCTCCTGTCCTTGATGCCCATAGAGAGAAATGGCCTTATGTTGGCTTTATTTTTGAGATGATAAAAAGCATTTGGTGACTTACTGTGTACCTTGCATGAACACTAAATGTAATTCAGAGTCAAAAATGGCACCACAGTTTCTTCACCAGGATACCTTACAACAGTACCTCATCTTTGTAAACAGAGAATATGACCCGTGCAATTCAAAACAAAGGTCTTTAAGATATCATATGACGTCGTGAGTACTGTCAGTGAACTCTACTGATCAAGTCGTGAACAAACTCTGAGCACGACCTCAGTCTGTTTCTGTCTACTCTCACTGTCATTTGCAATTCTATCAAGTCCCAAAGTGACATACTCCACTTTCTGTTCATCTCGGGACAGAATAACATTAAAATATTGTTGGTGTCCTGCAGAGACAGACGCCAGGAGTGGTGATGTGCTCAGAGGATGTGTTTGTGTGCGTACATATGTGCAACAGCTGTAATGAAGAAAAACAAGACAGATGGCATTAGCTTCTTTGTTCTGCTTTGTTCTCTTGTTCACTCACCTCTGTTTTCTTTTTGTCTTTCCTGTTCTTTTTCTGTCTTTGAGTTTGGAATGAGATTTCTTTGTTCCGATCATAGACTGAAAATAAGTTGTATGTTCTTTTTTAACCATTTGGATGAATGCTATTGTACTTGTGATGTGCTCCAATCGGGCATTCTTGTCGCACATCCTGAACTTGTCTTGGTATCTAGCTGAATTGCTTTTCCTATTTAATTTTTTCTCTCTTTTCTGACACAAATAAATATCAACATCAGTTGTTAAGAGTGAAAAAAGCGAAAAATTTTCATTTCAATATTTTCAACAAATCATTTCTGTATCAGGTTAATAGAGGAAAATGTGCACAGTAACGACGAGTTTTTTTCACCTTCGTTTTAACGTCACATAACTCCCACTCTGGTGTTTATAAAGAATCATACCACGCCACTACAAATGTAATCTCAAAGTCAATGCTGCTTGTTGTAGAGGTCAGTAATTCTTGATTTAAGTGACATTATACAGAATGATGATCTGTGAAAATAATGGTACTGTGAATGTGTTTTTTCATTAAATGGTAGGTCAATTGGTTCAGCCCTGACATACTGTATAGACACTCTCCCCCACAGTCTGACTGTTGCCCACTGCCTCACACTCTGTTATTCTTTGTCACTCCACAAGCTTTCCATACTTTTCTTGATAAAAGTGATAGAACACTACTTTACCTCTCATTTCCCTTTCACCTCATCCTCATTTAATTCAGTATGCGTTAGAATTTTTTATGAGCAAACAGTCAAACTTTTATTGCTGCACAAGTTACCTGCTGCAGTCACACGGAAACCTGGTGAGAAATTATTCTTGGCTGTCACAGTAAATAAGGAATTCCATGTCTTTACCAACAAGAAATTGATGTATGCATTAATGCAGACATCACATCAACAGATCAAAGCACAAAGTATAGCCCGTAAAGGCTGGTAGTATTCTTTCTGCTACTGTAAGTGCAGACTACAACACTGTCAGCATCTCAAAATTGCTGTGCTGCACACACCAAAAGACATTATTTGTCCCACTTTGTTGTTATGTTGACATGAAAGCGAACAGATTACAAGATTATTCCACTTAGAGAAATCCTTGACTGAAGCAAATAATCGCTATATTAAATAAAAAACGCAGAGAATTCACCAGATTCCGTCAGTTTCCAAAGTGTGGATAAAATGCATTCTGCCCCAGACGCTTGTATTTGTATGTACATATTCAAACAAAAGAGCAGGTGGAAAAAATAGCACAGATAGGATTTACCATGTTCATCCCCACCTGCAGCTTTCAGAGCTGCTAGACATCCTGTGGATTCTGTCGCTCAAAGGTTTTTGTCTGAACACAGGCAAATCATGGTAAAAGTGTTATAGAATGTACTAGACCTCCGTTTGTCCCGCCACCATTTGCAATATATGATGCTTTGACTATTAAACCACTTGGGAACTTGTGCTCTGTTACTCAGTTTGTCACCTTTGTTGTTCCACCAGGTATGAATAAACTGTAAGAACTACTAGGTTCCTACCAAATACAAGTACATTTGTGTAATGAAATGCAGACCAGTCAAACCAGCCCTGAAATGATTCCTATTCTAAGATAAAAATGTCCATGTTATGATATGGTCTCAGGTAGTTGTCAGTAGTGTACTTGTCCTGGATTACTTTAGACTGAAACATAGTAATTATGGTTGTCTACCTCTATTTACCTCCACAAAGGTAACAGAACATTTTAATCATCACTCAATATAATGAACTCCATGTTACACTTTTCATTTTTGACATTGAGTGTTTAAATTAAATTAATTTAAATGTAATTTAATTGACTAGCTAAGAAGCTCCGTCCGTCCATCCATCCATCCATCCATCCATCCATCCATCCATCATTTTGGAGAGGTCCGCTCACCTTCAGTAATGCACATGTTTTCAGACTGAAGAAACCCACGCAGAAACCTGAAAGACAAAGATCCCTGAACCCCTTTTCATTGAGGTGACAGTGATAACAATCGAGCCACTATGCTGCCTGGAACCATCATTGGATTTTTATCAAAAAGGTCTCCTCGGTTTTTAAAAAATCCTCTTGGGGTTTGCTTCGTTTTAGAAAACCAAACTTACCCAGCAGAGAATTAACAAAAGAGGGAATGAAGAAATGGATGGTTGGATGACAGTGCAATGATGTGCACATAATCAAGACAGGTGGGTGGACAGAAGCAGAGAGGAATGAAAAACAGAGCAAAGAAGGGAGGGAGATAGACTGACAGATGAGAAGAACAGAGAGATAATGAGGCAAAGGGAGGGAGATGAGAGAGGGGAGTTGTGCCAGCAAACACAAAATCAACTTGGGAAAATTAAAAAGGAGCCCAGAATTGAAAGGATGAAGGGAGAGAAGGAGGAATTAAGGCCAGGTGATAAGAAATGGACAAGAGGACTAATTGAAAGCAAGTGAGGGAGAAAAGTATGGACTTGGGTTAGTGGGAAAAGTGTTTGAGAGACAAAGAGAGAGTGTGTGAGAGGGAGATACGGTAGGAAAACAAATTAAGAGAGAAGGGCAAAAAGGAAAGGGAGGCTGAAAGAGTGACGGAATGAAAGAATGAAATCAGATGGAAAGGCCTCTTTTGTTCATCCAGGCTGAAAGTTGAATCACAGTTTACAAGCTTCTGGCCTCAGACAACCATGTTCGTGTGTGTTTTTCATTAGGCACTGATACAGGAACAGAGGCATTGTACCATATGTTGGTGTTGTTCTAACTTGTACTTCAGTGGAGAGCACCCTAAGCCACATGTTTCTTGGCCTATGATTTGAAGCATGTGCTTATATATTCTTGAACAATCTGGCTTTCGTGTGAAGGTAAAACTTGACTAGCAGTTGCACCTAACACACACACACGTTTTGATATGTTTGCAGTACAAAGTGTCCTGGAATGAGTAGAGTAGAACACACAGTTCTTGCTGCTGTAGAACATACAGTTGATGATGAAGTGTATTTGAAAGGACTGAACATAGGAGAAGTGCGTGCTCTGTTGCAGTTCTAATTATTCGAAGATCTCTTTGCATCACATAATTCACATCTGACCGCTTGCAGTCACCTGATATGGTGCTTGCATTTGCAAACGATCTCATCTGTCATAATGATTCTCAGAGAAAAGCACAATGAGGTGTCAGGGAATGATATATAGGATAGGGCACAGGTCCACTATACAAACCCTGGCATCCTTGCCAGACACAGCATCCACACAATAGGAGTTTGTAGTTGATGTAGAGACAGGAGACCATGCACCCTGCAAAGGCCCAGATGTCCACTCACAGCACTGCTTCTTGCACACAGCACAGCCTCTGTAAAGGTGCTGTAATCCAATTTATTTAGTCAGTAAGAGCCCAAAAACTAGATGGAGGAGATGTAAACACGATTTACATTTTTTGCAGTGTGATATTATTGTGTTTTATTTATTCAGTTGAAGTATATGCTCTAAGCAGGAGCATTACACAGACTCACCGGATTTTTACAGTTTTGGCCATTCTATTGACATGCAGCTTGTTTTCAGAACAGAAAATTCATATACATGGAGTCTCTACAACCTCTCTCTCCTCCACAGGTCCTTTTTTTCTTTACTGTTCGAATAGGTAACAAGTAACAGCCTAGCCTGAATGCTAAAATTCTACATCATAATGCTGATAAACACACTCGGGTCCATAAGTAACACAATTCTTGTAATTTTGCCTCCACACACTTCTACAGTGGACTCAAAATGCAGCAATTAAGATGTGATTGAACCCATTGACGTCATCAAACGCAGAGATTCGCCTTTCAGTTGCAGCTTGTTCGAGGCCTTTTTTTTTTTACTTACAGTTGGTTGTGAAAATGAAAAACATGCTTAGCTGGGTTGAGGTCAGGTGACTGAACTCCATTTGCATTAAGAAGCTCTTGGGTTGCCTTCAGTGTTTTGTGTCATTATCCTTCTGTACTGTGAAGTGCTGCCCTACTAGCTTTGTAGAATCTGAGTGAATCTGAGTAGAAAGAACAGCTCTTTACACTAGATTGCCAGCCACACATGGCCATGCTCAAACACTGCCTCTATCATGTTTTACAGATGATGTGCTACGCTCTGGATCATGAGCCTTTCCTTTTCTTCTCCATACTCTTCTCTTCCCATCATTTTGGTACCAGTTCATCTTGGTTTCATTTGAAAGAGTCTTGTCTTCTTCTTCCTAGCAAAGTCTAATCTGACCTCTCTTCCTGAGTGTTACCAGTGGTGTATCTTAAGGAAAACCAGACGCCCACATCCCCAAGAGTGCTCTTCACTTGGATAGATGCTGTGAAGGGCTTTTTCTTCACCAAGGAACCAATTCGGCAATCATCCACTTTAGTTGCTTTCCGTGGTGTTCCAGTCGTGCTGTTGCTGAGCTCGCCAGTACATTTCTTGTTTTGAAGAATGTAGCAAATTGTGGATTTGGCCACTCTTTTGCTATTTCTCTGATTGGTCTGTTTAGCTTTTTTCAGCCTAATATCGACCTTTTTCTCTTCTATTATCAGCTTTGGGCCACATATTGAGAGTTCTCATGAATAAATGCAAATTCAACACTTGGAATCAACTCCAGATCTTTTAACTCCGTGACTAATTTGTCATGAAATAATGAAGAAACACGCCACACCTGACTGCTTATCAGTCAACTGTCCACTTCTGAGCCTGTGGAAATAGAGGAACTATGTAAGAAAATGGCTTTAATTCCTAAATGGTTAATGTAATAGTCTGCTTCATGTCAAATCCATTTTGATGGTGTAGAGAGGCAAAAATATGAACTCCAAGTCACTGTCCAAACACTTGCAGACCCAACTGTCGAGGAAGTTCTGAGGCCCTATATGTGTGTACTGATATAGAGACAAAAATTGATAAACTCATAAAGTATGTTATTTAAAAAGCACAATAAAGCAATATGGAAATTAGACAGTTGCATAGTGTACTCAGCTGTTTACAGTGAACAGTTTAATTGCAACATACTTCATCCACGTCTTTCTTTCATTTTTGCTTAATTGCGAAGATAAAACTTTCAGTAGGAAAATGAATGATGTGATGAGGACATGATGAATGGTGAAGAAGACTGGATGATGATAAAGATGACAGAAGGATGAAACATGGCTCGAGGGAAAGTTCGTTCAAGGTCTTCGGTGCAGTTTTACTTTTGGGAAGCAATTGCACAGGTGCAAAGTGCAGTCAGCTGTAGAGATCGCACAGGGCATGGTGTCTATGTCTGCTACTTCTGAGGCCAGAGGCATGTGGTTCACCTGTGATGCTGGGAGAAACTAAGTGGGACTTTGAGGACTAACTTTTATCTGTGGGTGTGTTTCTCTGGGGACTGGCATTAATCCATCTCCGCTCACCTCTTTAAAAACAATACACCCCCTGCGATGAGGTAATGAGTGTTTGGTTAAGAGGGAGAGTGTCTTTTTTAGTAAAAAATAACTTTTCCTAAAGAATTTACGAATAAACACAAATCATACATAAAAGAAGTTTATTTTGTTGCAGGTGACAGTGGGTGTTTTTGTCATAACTAGTCGTAAAAATAGCACAGTCCAGAACTGTGCTTTCGGTTGTATGGCCGTAAGCATCTTTCTTTCAGACCCACACACTACTGTACCTCTCTTCCTTCTTTTATAATGCAAACTGTAGCAAGAAATGGTCTGAGATGCAAATCCAAGAATGCCTTCCAGGAACGACAGACAGTCTTTCCTGGAATGTGCGCTCTTAACCTCATTTCCAAACAATAACACGTCTCATCCCTCTCTTCAACGGCCAGCTTTCCATTCCACCTTTGAGTGTGGCCATTTGGAACAGCTATAAAATGCTTTTTGCATTCCAGCATGGTTGGACAACAGACACATGAATTAGTTCTTTTCCAGTGTTTACCTATCTCTGAATGTAATTAAATGTCTCTGGTTTGAGCTAGGAACCTTTGTTGAATGTTTTCTACCTCTAATTTTCTGTCACCCTTTTTTTTCCCTTTCAAAAATGAAGGTGCCTCCTCAAAAGAGCACCCTGTTGTTGCAGTTTGTCAGTTTGCTTTTGAATCACAGCTTTATTTGTTGTTTGTCAGATTTTAGGCTGTAAAATGCAGCTGTGTTTTGTCCTTCAACTTGAGTTTTTTTGTCTTATGCTGCTAAAAAGCTATGTAATGATCTGATTTAGTTCAGTGGTAAAAAGCATCAGTCTCCAGCAATGACACACACCCACAGAACCCTGTAGTCGACAGCCTTGACATCTTTGTCCTGGATGTTTCTCTGAATCATCAAGCTTGCTTTCATTTTTACAGCATGTACCATTACACATGTCAGTATGGCATACACATAAATACTTTTGATAGTGTGAAAATAACACCAGACAAAGAAAATCGCACAAGACTGGAGCAGGAAAAAGTTGAGAATGTGTTGATTGTACGTGTGTTTGTGAGTCAGTTTCAGCTTAATAAAAGTCAGTCGCTCCCTTTCATGTTAGTATTTTGTGTTGTGTGGCAGCTGATGCAGCTCTGTGCCTTAATGACTGAGAGCAACAAAATGTTCAGAACTGGCACTTGCTAATTTTTTTAAACAGTTCCACTTGATGTGTAAACAGAATTGCCTTTTTGATTTTGTTTCTGCAACTTTCTTCTTGTTTAATTGGCAAAGTTGTAACTGGTTGTGGTCTCGATCTTACAGTGTCAGATTTAGGTTTGAAACCTTTGACAAACCTGACAAAAAGACTTATGCTTGCATTGCTACACCTCAGTCCTAAGTGGTGTAGATACAATCCTACAATGAATCTAAGTCCAAATTTGATTGTGTGATTGACATATATTGTGATATGACTATTGACTAAACAAATTACTTAGTAAAACGACTGATGTTAAACTTCAATATCTGCATTACTTAGTCCTGCTCATTGATTTACAAACATGGAAATGTTAATGAGACAAATACTATAGTATAAAGGAGTTACTGTGTTACAAACGTTCAGGGGAAACTTTTTATGTATCCAGTAGAAACCAAACTATTATATTTTAGCCTTTGTAAATGCTATTACTGGATTTGTTTGGTTTGGTGAGTTCTGAACAGTTTATATATGTAACGTTACCTTCAGGTAGACTCCTAATAATGCTTAGATGCTAATGCATTAGCTGTCATTCAACTGAGAAGCTGTGAAAATAGCTACTTGGTTTGCTAGCACTCTAATGTTGCAAACGGATAAAAACATGAGTGACATGACAGTCGTTACCAGAGATTAAAGATGGAAACATTGTTTATTAGTTTCCAACATTGCATCGGACCAACTAGGTGACAACGTAACATGAAGTCAACACTCAACAGGCTTAATCCACCCCAACGCTGTTGTGATGCTAAGCCCTAAATCTGTTACTGACAAACTGTAGCCAGCAAGCTGTTGTGCTAACAGTGGAAACAGATGTCATGTAATCATAAGTCACCCAACAGTTACCTATCAGAGACAGTAATGTTAGAGTTTTATTGAAAAGGTAAAATGATGGGGTCACTGTTTATTAACTTTCCAACAATATATTTTGCAAACTAGGAACTTAGCTTAACGGCATTGCTTGACTCCGCATCACCGTCTGCTCAGCTGGGATGTGTAAACTACATGTGCTGCTCACAGTATTACAAACAATGGAGTTGGAGCGCACTCTGCTGGACAGACTATGTAGCGACACCTTTTTAAACTTATTTCAAACCTGTTTTTCTGCATTATGCTCTTTTAAAAGTAGCTTTCATATTAGACAACATAAGCCTGCATCTATTGCACCGGCATCAATACAATAAGTACATTTTTCAATAGAATGTTTGATAGTTTCACTTGCATAAGATGCAAAACTCAGTTAAAGGACATGAGGAAAATGCAAAGTTCAGTCACTTGTATAAACCTCAACAAGTTCTCTCTCTGGCTCATAGCAGCTTGTCATACCTTGATGATGGAGCCCCTTCACCCTTTGTCGTTCTACTTTGGCTGCTGTTTCAATGCATGCTAGTCTGTGGCTGCCCGGACCTCTCATCACCCCTCATCCATGACCTCCCCTGGTGGAGGTTGTGGCTGGTGGGGACTGGCATTTGCCTTTGTGAGATGGGCTTTGTGTTCTAAAAACATCCACAACCCAGTGTCCCCCATCACTTCTACTTAAGCTAGGCACGCCTGGTGGCTGCCTTACTGTCGAGATGCACACAGAGGCCTGTGAAACCTGGACTAGGCCAGTCACTATTAACCTTATCCTCCCCTTGGTACTGTGGCTTTGCTTGGTCGCCCTTTGTACTTTCCCTTGCTTTCTTTGTTGATTGATTAAGATGATAAAAAAAAACAAATAAACTATTTATATTATATTGGATTATATAGACTGAAATACAACATTTTATTGTGATAGACTTTTAGCTATATTGCCCAGATCTAAGAAAACATGCTGAAATCAGCCTAAATCAGCAGTTAAATCAGCCGGTAGATAAATCAATCAAGCTCTAACAAATATGTGTATCTGAAAACATAAGTCTTGTCGAAGAGTCAAAACTAATAACGTGTGATTTCTATACGTACTACTACTAGTCAGATATCTCTCATTACCTCCTCACTTTTTGTGTCCCTCTCTCTGACTCTCACCGTGTTTCTCTGGGATAGTGATAAAATAATTGAGCTGTAGTGTGCTAACTGTGTTTCACAGTGTAATTCAATCTGTGTGCCGTCCAATTACAGTAATATGTAATCTGATTTTAGACACAATAACACAAGCTCTGATTACACTTTGGGAGTTATAAACCTATTATTACAGTAATGCAACACCTGGAAACTGTCTGTGTGTGTGTTTGTGTGTTTCTGTATGTGTGTGTGAGAAAGGTGCTAGACAGGTAGAGGACAACAGGCTTACAAAAAGTGAGATAAACATTAAGAGAGAGAGAGGAGGTGTATACAGAGTGGTATGCAAGAGAGTTTTTGTACTTGTGGAAGAGAACTTGATTAATTTCATTGGACCTGCCCCCCCAAACAAATCCAATATAACTGTCTGCTAGCTACTTATACAGCAATCCCAATGGTGTGTGTGTGTTTGTGTCTGTACATGTGTGTGTGTGTGAGTGCACGCGCCTGTGTGTTTTTCTTTGGATGTCTTTGTTTGTGCGTGTTTGTGTATGTCTGTATATTTGTCTGTGTGTTTTTGTTTGTATGCCTGACAGTGTGTGTCTATTCAGTTAGTAGCCGATAGGTCAAAGCTTGGGTCAAGGTGACTTAGTGAATCAAAACAAGCTAATTAGCTGCTAACCTAATTAGCTTGTCTAACAACGCAGGTAAAAAAAGAAAAAAAAAGAAAAGAGGAAAGGCAACATTCACCCCTCCCTGCGCCTCTCTCCACCCATTCCTTAATGAAATATGTGTCTCCTCTCTCTCCTTTCTTCTCCTTATCATAATCAGTCTCTTCTGGGCATAGACTCAGAGTTTAACCTCCTCAAAGTCAATTTACCTTTCTACCTCTCTCTCTCTTCTTCTTCTTCTTCTTCTTTGCTTCTTTGTTTTCTCTCTCTCTATTCCTGTCCTCAGCCTGCCTCCATTTTTCTCCGTCTGACTTTTTCTTCCCTCTTTCTCGTCTCCCCTGCAACTTCGACTGCCCTCTGTCTAACTCAGTGGGGGGCTGCTCTCCTGTGGAGGGCCCAAGAAGGGGGTGATACAGAACTAAATCTCTTTTATTTTTTCCCTGCAGGCCTGTGGAATTTTATTAATGACAAAACACTTAGCAAAAGAACACTTCGCACACTTTTAACATTTAGCAATTCCTGCAAGCTTCAATTGCTGAGAAAGATTCCTCAAAATTCCCAAACCAGCTACTAAATGGTCATTTGCTAAATTCCATTTCCAAGGCCAAGACTAAGCTTAGAACGCCCAGTACTTATCTGTTGTTGTTGCTTCCCTCTGCAGCTCATCACGCCACCAACACAACCCAGAATCTGTGAAATATTGAGAGACCTACCTGATGCTGCTGGGGTGTGAATGCATTTGGCAAGGGCTTAATTGTGAGGAATGTTCATTTATATGTAAAAGTCCTGAACTCTAGCTCTAACAGATCACAGAGCAACACAAATCACCATAATATAGCTGAATCCAAATGACACAAGTGTTACATCTGAATGTATCTGTCTGAAATTAGTCATCTGTTTCATTAGTGAAACTTGCTATTTTCATATTGAATCCAACTCTGGCATTTAAATGTGGCATTTAAAGATAAGACTTTTCATAAAAATTGTCATATTTATGGATTCACATGGATGGATATATGTTTTATTTCTTGTGTGTGAATGAGAAATTTAAAGGGGATAATATAATTTATATAGCGTGCTCGCCGGGGACCATGCAATGCGGGTTATATTTTATCGCTGAACATAATTTGATGAAGTTAATTTACATAAATATGAATGCTACAACACAGCATCTTACACCATCTCTCGACACGTATGCTTTCACCACCCGGAGGGAGAGACAAGGAGGCAGTGAGGCAGAGGGAGGACAAAGGGAGATAGGGAGGGAGAGTGTCTGCAAAGTTTAATTTACAACATTTGATTTCGTTGTTTGAGCTTCATCTCAGTCATGGAGCTGCAGCATGCAATCAAGACTCAGTCAACATTCAAAGGGAGGCTTTTTATTATCTTAGATTATATGTATTATTTTACTTATTTATTTTGAAATATTATGTACACATATGAGATTGGGGGATAAAGAGGAAGAAAGGAGGATGAAAGACAAGTGTGAAGAATAAAGGAAAGAGGCAAAATGTAGAATAAAGAGAGAGAGAGTGAGAAGGCGTGGCTGGTATGCTTAAATGAATTTCATCCAGCCATAACATTATGAGATCATTGTGGACTCCAGTGAGCATTAAAAGACATCAGAGATCCTTTAAACACGCGGTACATTAATTTTCATTAATACTGCAAATGGTGTTTGTAAGACATGTAAAATTGCTGGTCATGACTGCCATCTCTGAAGCACAGATTAAGTGTTATAGACACCGTGAATTTCCAGAAAAGAAAACTGATATTGGTTGATTTTAGTGTTCAGTTTTTTTTTTTTTTTTAGAATCTTTCACCCATATTTGTGCATGGAAACTATGTATTGGTTTTTACAAGAAAACCTAGTTATGCCAGATCAACTACAGGTAAAGGTGACCTGTGGAGTTTTCTTGTAAACAAAGTTAGGTTTACGGTCAGTGCTTCTCATCAAAAGTATGCCTCCTTGAGGTGTAATGAATGTTCCAGATGCATTACTTTGCTCATAAAAACAGGTGTGTAACACAGCGCAAACTCTTGTCTTCCATGTTAAAGTCTAGAGTCCTATTTACCACCCTGTTACTACCCTCTGCCAGTAAAGTGCACACTACTTCCTGTAATGTTGGCATGGGATGTAAATCACAAGGTGCAAAGTCTTCGAGTATGACTGTAGTTCATAACTTACTTGATCACGTGACAGTCTTCAGCTGCAGTTGAAATTTTGACATGCAAGTCTGTAAATGTGAGTTATTAGTGTTGAAAGCATGTCCCTTTACCTTACACCTCTCAAGCCTTTCTGCCACTTTCCATGACCAAAGTTTTAACATCTGTTGGCAGATACCTTCTGAATAAGCCCAGTCTAATATACTCAGCCCTTTTTTCCTCCAAAATCTGAACCAGTAGTGAAGTGCTTTAGTGTATTTACACTGTGCTATGTCTAAAAGCAGAAAACCAATGTGGCAAAGGTAATTCATTTAGCCATAACTCTATGCCAACCCTGTACAAAACAGGTCAGTGTTTTTAACCATTCAAAACAGGCACGCAAGTTATTGTGGCAATATTGTTTTTAATGGTCTTTTATGGATATCATACTGAAAGTTATTTAGGCCATGAAGGTGGAAACACATCAGTTGTTTTTTGGTACACGAATACCTTTGAGGCTGACTTGCTTTGAACAAATGTGTTAATTTAGAAGGCTGTCATATCTCATGCTTTACAGGCCCTTTTTAAGAGTTTTATTCTAAGCTGACAAGATATAGATACAACAAAAATAAGGACATCCTTGCACAGTGTCACTTAAATGTCAAGTGATTTTTTAAAAACTTTTAATAACTGCATTATTTTAAGCAGACATGTGGAGTATTTCCACTTATAAACAAAACAAAACAAAACCAAAAACACATTTGGCAGCCGGAAATCAGACCACCAAAGCCTCCGCCTTCAGCTGCTGTCCAAGCTACAATGCATCGGACCACTATGACTCCTCCTGCAGGTGGTGGGCCAGCTGGAGGGTGGTCCCATAGCTCTTTTAGGCTGAGCCCAGCCAAGCCCCAGTGGATAAAGACCTGTCTACCAATGCATGAATACAAACCCCTCCCTCGGGCCTGGTGCCAGACCAGGCCCCAGGCATTCCTATCTCGGGCGAGGGATGTATCGGTGTGGTGTCTGATGCTCTACTTGTCTGTAGTGGTAATGAGGGAGCTGAGCCAAAAGGCGAATCTGTCCATTAGTGGTCAATCTATATTTCTACACTCAGCCATGGTCATGAGCTGTGGGTAAGACTGCAAGACTACGTTGCAGTTATCCTTCAGGAGCTCCTCACCCTCATAGATATGGTGAAGAAGTCATTTGGGAGGAGGTCAGAGTATAGCTGCTACTTCTCTGCAGTGAAAAGAGGCAGTAGAAGTGATACGGGCATCTGTCCAGAATGCCTCCCAGACACCTCCTGCACATGGTTCGGTTTCGGGCATTTGCAACAGGGAGGACACTGTGGGGCAGATCAGGAGAGATTATGTTTCTCTGCCGGCTTGGGAGCACCTCGGTATCCCCCATGGAAGACCTGGAGAAGGTGGTGGGGGAGAGGTTTGGGCAGCTCTGCATAGGGTGCTGTATTTTAAAGAGAAAGGTAGAACAACACACCTCCAGCAAAGAGCAGCTGAAAAAACCCTGGTATCCTCTGTGTTGAGGAGGATTGAGTCTGGGTTAAAAAATGATGGTGGACAAATGCTGAAAAAATACAACATTTGAATATAATGCATAGAAGCAAATACTTTACTGTTCAACTTAGAAATAATGCAATGAATTTGACTTGATACAGTTTTGAATCAGTTGATGTTTAAGTGATATTGCAGATGTTGTTTATGCTATGAAATATGTAAAGATGGAATATTTTCAGGGAAATATTAATTGCTATTGATTACCTCATCAGAAAGTCCATACAGAGAAGATTCAGTGAGAATCCACTTTTTGTTTTTTAAACTATAGGGCTTGTGGAGGCCTCATCATGCCTTGAAATGAATGTTAAATGTCAAGCTATTCTTGCTTCATTTGCATTTAACCTGCTGTATACTTTATACTCTAAG
Source organism: Chromis chromis (assembly GCA_900302755.1). NCBI lineage: Eukaryota > Metazoa > Chordata > Actinopteri > Pomacentridae > Chromis > Chromis chromis. Next base: position 17,450 of record OMNN01030800.1, read on the forward strand.
CCCACCACCTTCACACACTCCATGACACTGTCTGATAGTTTCTTTACAATAACCTCAATGCTAACCTGTAAAGAGGACAAATTACCATTACCCTTTTCTCAATGGATTGGAGCACTGCTCTTTTCTATATTATGGAAACATGCCTCTTATCTTCTCACTGAATGCCACTTTGTATCACCTTGTGCATCATTACACCAGTGACTTCCTGCCTGCTGACTATCTATTTCATAGAAGAGTGTAAATTGCTTTCTAATAAATAGAAAAAGATCAGATAGGAACATGATTGTGGTGCGCTCCAGAGGGGGTTAAGGAGGTTAGTTAGCTGTGTCTCATATTGATCACTATGATGGTGTATCGACCCATGTTAGATTATACTTTTTAATCTGCTAAAAGACAGTTTTCAGGTCAAGAGTAACCCAGGTCTCCATGCAATTACTGTTTTAGCAATGAAATAATAATCACTTTGCAAAACAATTAAGCTTAATATTTTATGTTGAAGTGTTAGCACGATACTGTTTGAACAACAGAAACCTGCAAAGCAATATTTGTATTGAATCAAAGTTGTGTTGAATTTAGTTGATTTGGTGGATTGTTAGTCAGCCTCAGAGAAACATCCGATTTTTTGATCTGACACTGTGTTTCACCTGTCTTCAGTGTACCCACTGCCTTCGTTTTGTGGTTTATCGGATGTGGGTGTAGCACTTTTAGATGTGCTTGGAGCAAACTTAACCTTGATAATATCTTTTAACGCTGCCTGTATTACTGAAATTGCCTCTGGCTATCAATAAACAGGTAATAAATTAGCAAATTAAGGAATAGGCAAAGATACAAACACAAAGATGAGAACTGTTAGATTAGTTAAGACTGCCCTAACAAATTAAGTCATTAGTTTTTATCTACTGCTTAAAGCAATACAGAAGCAATGTTTTCCAGGGGAAGTTAACTAACCAAACACACTGTTGTGTTAAGAAAAGATGCAATAATACATATATTTTTTACAGACATGTCCACATTTAAACCATAATATCATTTGAATTCTTTGTGATGTTTGTTCACAGCAACAGTGACTTTATGCCTGAAGTCTCTCTTTAGTGTAACATTGCTTTTTCTGTGGAGCTACATGTATCAGCAAACTTGATTTCTGGACTTACTTTAGCTTCCACTGACAATTTACTGTCCTGTTGATTGTGTGGATCATTGACAGTTCTGATGGCCTTTTACTAAGATTTTCTTTTGTTTACTTGTTATCATTGTGTATGTTATATCATATTTTGTACGTTGCGTAGCAAGTTTGAAAACACATTTGCCACCGAATCCAACAATTAAGCACATTTAATGATGCAAAAGCAGTCACATTTTGTAAACCCTTTCTATTGGATTGTGTCATCGTATTTAGCCGATGTTAGGACGGTTCGGATTGCAGCATTAGCAGAGTGTGGGCATACGCAGACTCTTAATTACTCTGGCAACCCTTGATAGTGATGTTATCCAAGTTGAAAGTGTCATCATAGACATAAGAGAATTTTGTTTTTGTGTTTTTGCATCTCATCAACAAGTCTTTCAAAGGGTCAGCAGCACATTACCATAATTACCATTTCTCTCCCTCTGTGTTTCTCTCTGTCAGTCATTCACACATGTGTGCAGACACACTCACAAACACGCACATCTTTGGCTGCATTTCCTTATCTTCTAAAAACAAAGCCTGGCAATGCAGAGTTGTTATTATTTTTTTTAGAATGACTTCAAAAAACTCATATGTCTTTACTGTTCACATTTCATTCCACATTCAGATGTTGTGTCACTTTCATATGAAGTTCCTTTAAAAAGTCAGTGTTCATTTAAGGAGGCCTGTCCCTATTGCTGAGAGACTCTGACAGTCTCTTCAGCCTAAACATTAGATTCCCGTTTGAAGATTTTGTTTATGACATCTGCAGAAGGAGAAGGGCAGAAGGAAGCATGAGCAAACACAACATCATCAATGTAAAATACATGTAAAAAGAATCACTCTTTACTACCAGTGCTGACTAATTGGTGATCTAAGGTATTTGCCAGCTTACCATGAGAAATTATGCCAGAAGAGAAAAACACTCGGGGATTATCACACTTAGGTACATAAATTCCACTTCTCTTATTATCATCATTAATAACCTGACATGTAATGCATATACAAATCAGGCAGACATGCTGCAGGACAGGCAGACAGGTCAAAGAGACAGTCAGACAGACATGTAGATATGCCCTGTTCAATACAAATTGACTAGGTGTGCAACCTCTGCAGAGGGTCAATAGCTTATCATGGATTAGAAATTAACTTCATTTAATGAGCTCTGTGTGTGTGTGTGTGTCGGCTTTGAGGTGGGTGGGTGGGCGAGTGTTAGAAACAGTGGAAACACAGAGGGGTGAAAGTGGAGGCACCCAGGGAGTTAGAAACACAGACGGAAAAGAGAGATAAAGGGAGACGGAGAGAGACCTCAACAGAGAATACAGGCTGAGGTTCCAGAGAGCAAGAATGAGAGACGGACAGAAAACACGACAGGCAGAGAGAGGAATATTGAAAGAGAGGAAAACAGGAATGGACAGAGTGGGAGACGGAAACCAAGACAGCAAGAGAGTGACAGAGATCAATAGTGAGAAGTGGGCAGTGTAGAGAAAGAGTGAGAGAGGCTGAAGAGATGAAAGGCTGTCTGCTGATTTGTTCCCTAACTGGAGAATTGAAATTGATCTCCGAGACAAGTGTGTGTGTGTGTGTGTGTCTCTCTTTGTGTGTTTGTGTGTGTGTATACAAGCATATTCATGGTTGCATACACACCTGCATGAACTTTGTGTGGTGCGAGTCCGTGTTCATGCAGGCATGTTAGAGAGGGGGAGATGCAGGTCAACAGGCTGATTGACTACAACAGACAGACACAAAACAGCTCACTCATTTGGACTTTGGTCACATACCACTTATTAAGGGTCAAATATTTTCAATTGGCTATTACTACTGGGTCACATACTATTTGATTGGGTTTCATATACTTAAACTGCAAGGTCAAACATTTTAAACTCCGGCTGAACTTAATTTCCTCTTGAGTACCTTCAAAGGAAAATCTGATCTGTGTTGTTATCTCCACACTGAAATCTAACCCTTTTCTTGGCCTGTTAAAATTACACAGTTCTGTTAAGTTGTCTATATTGATTGTGTGCGTGTCTGTATTGCATAAAAATCACATCATAATCATAAATCAATTGAAATCCTTGATCACATGAATGGGTTATGGTATTCTAATGCAACAATGGTTCAGAAGTCTTGACTACAAAAGAAAATAAGTAGGTAAGATGATAAACACACTGGGGGTATACATGAATTGTGTAAATTGTTTCCCACAATGCAGAGCACCTGGGGTACATAAAGAACGAATATTTTTGGAGTCAGATGTTTATTTCACTAAGCAGATGATTATTTGCGTAATTACACTATGGATTTTCTCTGAAACACCTGTGATCATTTCTTCTCTGGATTTTTTATTGTATATTTTTATAATCCATGTAGTAAGATATATTTAGTGTCAACCGTCAATAATACATGCAGCAGGTGCAGCAATATTTTCTCTGCAGTTACACAGAGAAACAAAATTATGTTTACGTTGCAAGATTTGTTTTCTGTCAGGTTTTATTCCACCTTTCACGCTCAACGTTGCCTGGGATTTCTCGTTTTTATGGAGGTGTTCCAGATGAGTTCTTGTGACATTTTGAATAGTGGCCTACATTATTTAGTTAGCACTGATCCGGTGTGTTGGGAAGGTTTGGAGCTGATTCTGTGCAGAACTCCAGCATTTCCTCCTGAACACATGTTCCTCTGGCTATGCACTGGCTTAATTATTACAAGGCTATTTAAGTTTTACTGCGCTGTTCTTAGTATTGCTTGGATTGAAAGGTTTTAGCTGGAGATGACACACATTACGCAGGACAAAACCCTTCATTATACAGGACATAACCCAGCATATAAAAAAGGCACAAAATGACCCTGCTGTGTTTATTTCTTCTGATTGAAATACAAACTAGAATTGGACTGTCATTTATACAAATATCAATACTCTATTGCCTCGAGTCTAATGGCTCTCTGACCTTATAATCATGTAAGTATTTGACCTGTATGAACACTTGAGTATTTATCTGCTATGTTTGCGTGTTACCACTGATGACTTCTGAGTTATCATTTCCCCACCAATGCCAGGGTCTTTTCAGACCTGCACAAAGAAGGTGGTGACCACAAGTGATATCGCCAGTATTCTGTGCATACAGTTTTCCACAGTCACTGCATGATTTATTTCCTGTATTGTAGCGAACACAGAGATGCTGTTACTTTATCTGCCTTTTCTTATCTGCTCCTTGTCCTCACACACTGGAGCTCAACTCAGAAAGGATACACTAAACACCACTCCAGAGTCTACGGTATAAGCACCTAAATCACGTATACCATACAAAGGTAACACAAGTTCCTCAAACTACTTGCAGTCCATCTATAGAACACAATGTATAGCCTACAGCTTGTCCTTTCAACACTGTGATATAGTTTGCTTTATTCAAATCCAGCGAAACCTTGAAAGACAGAACATTTTCTTTGTCCATCTGAAATGTATTTTTCATGTTTGCAGACGTTTTAAGTCTGCCAGGCATCTTTGCAAGGCACATAAACCGTTTTTTTTTCATGTGTTGGGTTGCTGATATTTTGTACTTTAATTATTATTAAAATATTTAAAGCTGAGTGCCATGGTGGCCAGTGGTTAGCAGTGCCACCTCATAGCGAGAAGGTTCTGGGTTTGAACCTGCTGGTCCGCTGTGGCTTTCCTATATGCAATTTGTATGTTCTCCCTGCAGGCTTCCTACCAAAGACATGCATGGTGGCCTTATTGGCAATTCTGAATTGGCCTTAGGCGTAAGTGTTAGCATGCATGGTTGTATGTCTGTTAATGTTACAGGGGGTGGGGGTAACGGTGAGCGGAACGGAGCGTGACAGCGGAGTTGGTAGGTCCGTGTACTGGAACATCGGCGGTGTATTAGTGCCTTGGCTATGCTCTGCGGCACACTACAGCCTTGGCAGCACCCTCTGCAGCACTCTGCCGATGCTCCGCAGTTACCGTCGACGCGCGGCGGGGACGCGCACGAAGTTTCGAATATCAAAATTACTATTCAAATACCACCACAACGAACGAATATTCGGATATTCAAATATTCTGGACCAGCCCTAGAACTCTCTTGCCAGTAGGCATTAAGCGACACAGGAATGTTTTGTCATGGTTGCACTTTACTAGCTAAACTCCCACAATGCTCTCTGTTTACCAATAGTTCGAGCGACTGCCTCCTTGGTTTGCAACAGTAAGAGGCTCCACCTGTTGGTGTAACCAGTTACGACAGCTAATCTATTTACTAATCTAATCTAGTTACTGATGTTTAGGCGACGTATATTGGGACTTTAATGAATAAAGGTATGGAGTAAGTAGTGGGCACAAATAGAGGATATGGATTCATGGTTGGCTCTGAAGAGTCATCTGTAATGGTTATCTGGATAACCCTGTGTGATGGCTATTGTATGTTGGTCTGTCAGTCCACTTTGGCCGAAACTGACATATGTTCGCAGTTGTTGGATGCAATTTTAAACAGACATTCATGATGCCCACATAAGTAGCGTAAATCTCTTCATATCTCCACTTTTCCTGGTGAAATATCTCCACATCTTCTTCAGCGACAGTATTTGGCTCAGACATTTCATGGTCATTAAATAACAGTTATTGGATGGGTAGCGATTAAAATTGGTGCAGAATTGATGCTTGTGTTTTTCTTTCCATATATCCTTTCTCATTGTCTCTTTCCCTTCATGTCTCACTTACGCCTGTTGCTGTATCTCTCTCTCTGCCTGTCTGAAAAAGAAGAGTGAGGGAGAAAGTTATTCTCATTCAGAACAGCTTTTCACTGTGCAATCACAGGGAATATGCAATTAACGGGGAAAGCCTTCAGTCAATAGCACGTTGTGTGCATTTATACACCTCGTCTACTCACTACTTTTTCTCGCTCCCTCCCCGTCCTCCCAACTCCGTCCCTCCATTCCTCTCTTCAGTTGAGTACCTTCTCTACTCTCCTCCTCCACGTTTAAACCTAGATCATCATGGAAAAAGCTCCACGCTCCCTCTCCTTCCCTCCTCTTCTTGCAAATCATTTCTTATTTAACCACATATCATCGTTCCTCACCATCATCATTACCACCCCCCTACTCCCCTGCATCTCTTTCCTCCTTACAGTACCTCTCTCCCTCCCACCAGCCCTCACGCTCACCACACAGCTTTCATCATTATCATCACCACCTCCTCCCAATCTGTTTACTCTCTCCACTCCCACTCTCTCTCCACCTTACTCCCCCCCCTTCAGTAGCTCAGTGGCATTCTAATTCGCAAGCTCCTCTTTCCTGCTTTTCTACTCCGATTTTCCATTTTCTCCCCAGTGTTGGTGCAAATGAAAATGCGCCGATGTCCCCTCAAAGAACTCTCTGGATGCTGCTACACCTTCTCTAAAGTCCGTCTCCCATTCATTATCAATAGAGCCAGTTCAGACTTTGCATCTTAGTGACATTTTCAAGAAAGTTTTACATCTTCACAAATTAAACATTTATTCCTCTACTTCTCTTTCTTTTATTATGTTCTGTTCTCCACCTCCTTGTTTCCCACTCCTCTTTGTCTGACCTGTTTCATAATTGCTGCATCATCGGAGCTAATATAGTTCACGGTCTTCCTTTCTGCCATATTACATCTCTCAATTCTCCCTTCATTCTCATTTTCTTTTGGACTCCCATGATGGTTATTCTTTTTCCTATTTCTTTATTGTAACCTCTTATGGAAGAAATGGTTCATGTTCATGTTTTAATTCCAAGTCTGAGATATTGAAAAGTTCTGACATCTACAATATTAACTACTGTAAGATAGATAGATAATCAGTTGCTGCGTAAGGGGCTGTGCATTCGCACATTAGTCAGTGTCAGTACTGAACGCTGTCCATCTGCAGAATCATCTACAATGGGCAAATGGGCATCAAACTGGACTGCGGAGTTCTAAAAAAAGGTGGCCTGTTCTGTTGAATCACGTCTTCTTTTACATTATGAGGATACCCAGGTGCATGTGCATCATTTCCCCATGGGAAGAGATTGCAGCAAATTGCAATATAGGAACGCAAGCCGGCAGAAGCAGTGTGATGCTCTGAGCAATGTTCTGCTGGCATTCATGTGGATATTTCTTCGACATGTACCCCCCACCTACACATTGTTACAGGTCACACACACCCTTTTCATGACAACAGTATTCCCTGATGGCAGTGGCAGCTTTCAGCAGGATAATGCTCCCTGCCACACTGCAAAAAAAAAAAGAAAAAAAGTTCAGGATTGGTTTGAGCAACATGATAAGGGATTAAAGGTGTTGACTTGACCTTCAAATTCTCCAGATCTCAATCTGATTGAACATCTGTGGAATGTGCTCGAAAAACAAGTCTGATTCATGGAGGCCCCACCTGGCAACTCCCATGATGTAAAGGATCTGCTGCTAACATATTGGTGCCTGATACAGAGGTCTGGTGGAGGCCTCAATGTGTCAGAGCTATATTGGTGGCACAAGGGGGACCTTCACAACATCAGGCAGTTGGTTTTAATGTTGTGGCTGATCAGAGCATATGTGTACTTGTTACTTTGCCTATATGTGACACAACACAAGTAGCTAATTTAGGCCATTCACATTTGCAAATAATATAGATTTTGCAATATAATGAAGTGTTATCTTCTTTCCATTCTGCTAGTCCAAGATACATTTAAATCTCATGCTTAGCCATCAATTTCAGTCCGTTACAGCTAAGCCATTCATTATTATAGCCTTCAAAGCAATAGTTAATCATAACCCTGATGGAAACTAAACCTGCAGGGCAACAGTAATTTGACAGGGAATGCCAAACATGCACCAGGACTTCGAACCCGGTCTAGTAATTCTTTCCTTCAGCTAATTAAGGATTTTAAGTTGTATTTAAAATCAGCAGGTGTCTCCAAGGTTGATAAGTCACTGAGGACTCACTTTATTGCTGGAGAGAAGAAATGAAAGTAAGAGAGACGGAAAGCTGAAGTTTTAATCAGGAAGCCAGATGTTTTTGTTGAGAGCTTGCTGGATTCACCAGGGATTTCTTTTCTATTCTCCTCATCTTCTTCACATATTCTTCACATCTCCGCATCTTTCCCCCTCCCACGTGTCCTCTTTGCCTTTCCTTTTTAATTTCTTCCCCAATTCTACCGCTACCTTCGATTCTTCTTCCTCACATCTAACATCCCCCTGTCTTATTCATCTCTGTCTTTTCCTACCTCAGGTTTGCTTAGTTTCTTCTCACATCATAGTGTAACATCCTAGTTCATCTTTGTCTCAAATTCTGTCTGTCTTAATAGTTTCCTGACCCTGTGTTTTTTTGTCTCTGTACCTCCCTATCTTTTATATCCTAACCCCTCTTCTGTCATTTCCTCTAAAAGGCTTCATGTTTGACTTTGAGCTCTCCTAGGAGAACAGGTGTATTCTCTATTAGCTCACAGTTAGACACACGCACACAGACAGGAATACACACCACAGAATGCACAATTTGCCCCGAGACAGTGGGCCTCATGTTTGATTGGGAAGACACTCATAGACAACTTGGGTATGGTCCAGCACTGCAAAGTAGTTCGACATTCTCATACGAATGAGACGTCTTAAAACTTTTTCTGTCAAGTTGAATAAATATACTCACCTTGGACCTGCACTCATTAAAATTTGCTGGTTTTCTAAACCTATGGGGACTCGAGCTGAGTCAATTAAGGTTCTCCTCCACTGACCCTGACTCAGTAAGACGTACTGAGGTATACCTCTCTAGGCCACTTAAACACAATAAGAAAATGTTTTTGAACGTGGTGCACCGGCAACATACTGTAATGGTGCTTTTTGTCTTTCGTGCAACCAGTGTGAGTACCCCCCTCAGCAGAGCTTGTACAATATAATTAAGAGCAGAAGACACAACTTAGCTTTTGCATCTTGATTTGAAAATGCAGCCAGACTCTAAGGTTTCTCAGAGACAGGCTAAACGGAGATGCCATGACAACTGCTGTTATGTTCTATGCAAGGTAACATCACATATTCAAGGTCAGCAGTATTTTTTTTTTTTCTCAAAAGGATAATTGTTTTAGCCATTCTTCAAGCTAAAATGCCAACATTTACTGGTACTTTTTCTTATTCTGCTTCTCCATTGTGACATTTTTAAACTCCTCTCTGTTTTATATAGCTTTAATTTTAATATCTTTAGAGTAATAATTGTTGAAATATTTGTTGCTTTTGTGAGCACAAAGCAGTGATTGCAATGAGTATACTGGTGTCTGCTGATTTAAAAAAGTTAGTACCAGAGTTAATAACTATTCAAGACACAAAATCAGCTATTGGACTGATTTTTGCTGTCCTCATAGTTGAGTTACTTCGGTTATGAGTTGCTGTTATAATCTGTGTTTGTGTGACCAAAAAGATTACGAGCACACACACTGACTGACATGATTGATTGCTTGTTAGTAAGATAAGCTATGCACAGGCAAGTGAAGGCAGCTCCAGAGCATTAAGGGCTGACTGCTAGCGTGAAAGAATAAATTTATCGAACACATCGACATGAGTGAAATTGGGTTGATTAGAAAGTCATTATGTTGATAAATCAATTTATTTGATTAATTTGCCCGGACCTACCCCAGAGTTGGTAATTATTGGTGTTGCTTGTGGGGGCTACGCATAATCTGGAGGCTTATGGGAAATATAAGATAGATGTTTAAGTTCTTTTCTAGCTTGTTGAGCTGTCGGGGGTAATTACAGAAGATCTGATTCTTCTGTAATCACTTCCATGCAAGTTTTTTTTTTCTAATAAAAAAAACTTTCCCTGCCTGTGTTCTAATTTTTGATCAAGGGTACTTCAGAGTGTTTTTTTTATTTTCCCTCCATTATTTTGCCTGATGAAATTAAGGGCTTAGTGAACTTCTACTCTGGAAATCAACATTTCTGGTAGTACTTTTAAAAGTTAATTGTTGGATAAGGAGGTTGGTGTATAAGCAATTATTTAAATGAGCTTTTTGTTAGATTTTTTGACAGGATGATGTGAAGTGATGATGAGATGGAAAAGTGAAGAGTCATGTCTAGCTGTAAATCAAGACTATTTTTTAACTGAGAAAGTCGTTGAGCTGTTAAAACATTATGCTTTTCTCAAACGGCAAAACACTGAGTGACAAACTGTGACTGACTGATCCTCAGTTACTCTGTGAATCTTTCTGCAGCTTAAAGCAGATTTTGGGACAAGGGCTGATTGTGGCTCCTGCTGTTGCACAGAAACTGTTGAAGATCCATTTGAAGCAGCGCGAAGTTGAAATATTTCAACTTTTGACCTTCTTTAGACTGTGCTCAAACAACATACTAGACTCTAAAGCTGTTGGAGACACAACAGGAGGCTGCGTCTTTCCACTGAAGAAAAAATAGGAGAAAACAGAGGTCTCCAGTGGAGATGCAGCCTTTGTGCCTCTGGGAACTTTGACCGAAGTGACTGTAACTGATTGCTGTTTAAATTACAAGCTGTAATTAAAAGGGAAGTAAATCACAATAAGATATTACATAGATTCTTGGCTAGCAATATGATATTTTCTAATGTCATATAGTCTGCTATGATATGATTTAGATTTGATTAAATTCAGGGGCCTGTAATCGATATTAGATGATGCTTTCACTAAATTAATTATATTTATGTAAACTAACTAAATGCAACTAAAATATAATTTGACTGTTTTATTCCTGAACCCTTCATGATGTTTACATGAAAAACAATCTATTGTTAAAAAATAGACCTTCTGTTGTTCATTATAAAATGCACCATTTAAATGCAAATGTTTTCATCTGTTAACTTAAACATGATGTTTTCACTTTGCATCGCTCATATTGGATCATTAAATCAATATATCAATCCAGATCAATGGATCATTATCCCCAGTAATATGTTACCATTTCAATGAAGAATGAGCAGCCTCTGTATCTTTAAAAATACACGTTACTTCTGAGGTTAAGTAAAGGTGCTACTTTAAACATCAAGTTTTGTTTTATGTAATCAGGAGGGAAAAAAGTGTTTTCTATTTTGAAACAAATTAATACACTGAAAAACTGGCAGACCTCACGAAAACCTTGCAGACATCATTATCAAAGCAAGAAATCTCTTTTTCTCAACAATCATTAAAGAAGAATACAGTTTAGATCTGGATGTACTTTTAGTTTTTGCATAATGAGGTCAAAAACAAAGTAGCAATGAATATAGCTGCAGATGTACAACACTCAATTAATGTTAGTACAGACATACATTTGAAATGTGTTTCTCTTCCACACTCACTCACAGTTTCTTGGAACAGAGAACAAATAAGAACATGTCCTTTTTTGTCCTTTTTCTAATCAAAATTAAGTAAAAACCACAAGACCTTGGATGATTTCATTGGTTCTCAGTGGAAATATGTTTGTAGAGAAACTGTTTATGGTTTTCTTGATCACTGACTTTATTTTATAGTTTCTTTTCCCTCCCCTGCTGTCGTACTGCTCTAAAGTTAGACCTCCAGCTAATGTAGCACAGCTGCACCTCATGCCTAACCACATGTTGTAACCATATAATTACAGCGTAGACCACCCTCAAAGGTGTTACAGCTTTGATTCAGTGAAACTGATTCTTTACACTTATTAAGAGGTGTTCTTCAGAGTAGTGACTACATCAGAGCCCGGCCACAATGAACAGCGTGAATCTCAGCTGCTTCTGCGTGATCAGCGTCTGCTGTGCTTGTGATTTCTACCATGAACGTAAATGTGGTAAATTTCTCAACAATAAGCTGAAGGCTGCCACATTCAAAACCACTCAGGCAGTGCAGATTCATAATCAGCAGTGTGTTTACGCTTAAATTTGAGGAGCTCATATTATATGGAATCACAGGAGTGCCATAATTAATAGGAAATAGATGTGGAAATATAAAGAGAATCAATAAAAGAATCAATAATAAAAATAAAAGAATCAATAATAAAAAATAAATAAATGTAGGAATATTCTTTCCGTTTTGTCATTGTCTTTTCCATTTTCCAAAGACTAAATGGAAAAAGCAAAAGCAAAAGGTTTGCTTTTGCTTTTTCCTTTTTCTCGCTTTGTCATTGCCTTTTCCATGTGCCTTTTGCCATTGCCTTTCCTTCTTGGCTCAAGCTGTCAATCAAATGGCTGTGGGCGGGTCTTTCTCGTTTTGACATTGCCTTTTCCATTTGACAGCTTGAGCCACGAGAAAAGGCAAAGGCAAAAGGCAATCCAATGGCTGTGGGCGGGTCTTTCTATCCAGGATGACTAGTCCATATCTGATCACACGATTCCTGCTTGACAGTGGTAGCTCTGTGTTGTATGTCCCTCTCTGTC